>PVKS010002847.1:0-111965 GCA_004027875.1 Aplodontia rufa | reverse complement strand
CACATATACAACTGAACGATACCCACATGAAAAACTAAATAAAATTGATTCTTTCTCTGTCCCTCTCTCTTAAAAAAAGAAAAAAAAAAGACTGGGATGTCACTCAAGAGGCAGAATGGTCCTGGGTTCAATTCCTGGGACAGCAAAAAATAAATAAATGGTTTATATGTATTCAACAACTGAATCAATGCAATAGATAAGACCATATTGAGATTGAAACAAATGCTGGAAATTCATGGGAGAATGGATAGAGTGCAGGGCAACTCAGGATTTTATAGCCAATATAAGTGGCAGATGCCTGTAATCCTAGCAACTCAGGAGGTTGAGACAGGAGGGTCATGAGTTCAAAGCCAGCCTCAGCAACTTAGTGAGACCCTGTTTCAAAACTAAATATTAAAAGGGCTGGGGGATGTTGCTCAGTGGTTAAGCACCCCTGGGTTCAATCCCTGCTACAAACACACCAAAAATTTTCCTGTCCCCTGTGGCCCTTAATGACAACAACTGAGTTCACCTTAAAATAATAATAATAGCCACTGGTGCATGCCTGTAATCCCAGAAGCTCAGTAGGCTGAGGCAGAAGGATCTCAAGTTCAAAGCCAGCCTAAGTAACTCAGTGAGGTCCTAAGCAACTTAGCAAGACCTTGCCCCCCCCCAAAAAAAAAGGCCAGGGATGTGGCTCAATGATTACGTGCCCCTGGGTTCAATCCCTACTACTATTAAAGATAATAGTAATAGTAGTAATAATAATAATAGCAGCAGCAGTAGTAATAGTAGTAGTAGTAATAACAACAGTAGTAGAATAATAATAATAGTAGTAGTAGTAGTAGTAATGATGATGATGATGATGATGATGATGATTACGATGATAATGTCAGAGCCAACAAGTGTACTCATGCCACAATCTGTGTCAACTCAGACCTGGATGAAGGGGCTGAAAATTTCCAAATAATCATAGCTACTCAATGTCCATTAAGTAAGTGTACCATGGGCCGGGCATGGTGGAACACGCCTGTATCCCAGAGACTTGGGAGGCTGAAGCAGGAAGATTTCCAGTTCAAAGCCAGCCTCAGCAACTTAGCAAGACCCTAAGCAACTTAGCAAGATCGTTTCAAAATAAAATGTAAAAAGGGCTAAGAATGTGGCTAAATGGTTAAGTACCCCTGGGTTCAATCTCTAGTACACACACACAAAAAAACACACACACAAAGGCAACTTTTCTTTTCTGATTTTTGCAGATAAAAACACATGGGGAGAGGGACACAACTCAGTGGTAGAACACTTGCATAGCATGTGCAAAGCCTAGTTAAATCCCCAACACCGGCATTAAAAACAAAAACAGGAACAAAGAGATGGCCATTCCTACAAGCACCATCATTAGTCAAGTCAAGCTTGGGCATTTCATCTACTCCTGTTGATTTACTAAGACACCTCAAAAACAAAGTCCCATTACTTGCTACCTGCCCCACAGAATGGAAAGTCAGCTGTCAAGCAAATGAAAATCAAGAGAACAAAGACTCCGTTGACAATTATATCTGTTAATTCCAAATGATCAGCCATTCTGATGTAGATTCCACAGGATACCCAAAGACAACACAACAGGAAAGCACAAGTTGCTGAAACTAAGACCTACATTAACATTACTCAAAATGCTTGGTATTTCACAGAAAAACATGGGCTGAGCCATCAGAGATTATAAAGAACCTCCAATCATGTGAAGTTTGCAGACTTGGAAATCAAGACAGTGACGTACAACATCATTCAAACGGTAGCAAAAGCAATGGATGGATTTCAGCAAGAACTGCAGAAAGGATGGACCAGCAGAGCTGGGGATGTAGCTCACTGCTAAGAGCCAAGTTCTGGGTTCCATTCCGAGGGCCATAAAAAGTAAATAAATAAAACAGACGAAAGGATGAGCAAAACCACGGCCATATCAGAAATTATAGTTATCTTGTGTCACACTGTAGTCAAAAGACTTAGAAGACTTCAGTCAACACCAGAAAGTCCCACAAAGAAATGGATACATTTGCTATTACAGATGTTCCCTGATTCCAGAAGTCTCCCAAAGGGCGTGTCTTCAGTAAGTGACAAGCAAGAGCCCCTCCAGTCTGCTTTCGCTTCTCTCCACTCCTAACAGATGCTTTCTTGCCCTTGGTTCATTTGAAAACTTGAGGGTTACGCGAGCCCTCCGTGTGTTCGGGGTGGGGGTTCCTTCCAAACACCCACAGCACTCAGGAGCCCACGGGGGAAACCAGCGTTTCGCCCGACAGGAGAAACCGCTTCTTAGGCACCATTTTTCCTCCCACTGCACCTAGCACCAGGTAGTGCCTGATGTGGCTTCAAAGGAAACGAAGACAAGGACCTACACGTAGCCACATGCAGGTTTCCAGGGCTTCTGCATCCCGCCAGGCTCGGTGTCACCATCCGGGACCCCCTCTATCGCCCAGTGCGGGGAAAGGGGCAGCCTATGGTCAAACTCGGCTGCCATCGCCTTGGGGTCCCTAGCTGAGGCTGGCTCAGGACAGCCTGCACGGGGTGATTGATTCCACCTTCGCTTTTCTCAGCCAAATCCAAGAAAAGTGAAGCAAGGGTGCTGCTCGTGCACAACCTAGGGGCCTTCGGGACACAAAAGGCCTCCGGTGCGCGTCGCACGGGGCCGCCTGACACTTCCCGCACCCCGCCCTTCGCGGGCGGTTTTGGAGCCTACGGAACTCGGTCCAGGTGGAGTCGGGGACGTCTCGCCGCCCCGAAGGCTGCCTGCTACAGTGGTTTTACGGTCTGAACAACAGACAGGCCTCGAAGGCCCGGCCAGACAAGGGTGCACTCCGCATCCCAAGCGCCCGCCTTCCCGCTCGGCGGTTGGCACCGACTTTCCCGCCCCACGGCCCGACCAGAGATGGGTGGCAGTTGGAGGCAGTTGGGACCGGCCCCAGCAGGTTGGAACCGGTCTGGGCCGGGCCGGAGGAGGAAGGGGGGAGGGAGAGGCCGCCTCGCGCTCTCCCTGCGCGCGTGACTCACGCTGGCCGCTGACGTCAGGCGTGCGCGCGCGGCGGGGGGGGCTCTACGTACGTGTAGTGCTGCGGTTTCTCGGGCTGTGCCTGCAGCACCTGAGCGGTAGCGGCCGGGGGCGCCGAGGAAGCTGCGGAGCCGCCGGGCCCGGGGCCCTTCGACATGGTCCTGTCTTCCTGCCTCTTCGCCGCTCCCCTTTTATTATTCAGTCTGCGCGGTCCGCGCCGAGGACCCAGTGCGCGTGCGCCGCGCCACAAGAACGTGAAGACCCCCCGCACGACGGCAAGGGTTACTGGGAGTTGTAGTCTTCCGCTCGGCTAAAGTTTTACCATCAGCAGAGGGTTGCTGCCAAAGCACGGGACCACAATACCCAGGGGTCCGTGCGGACGCTGTCCCGGATGCTGGGGGCCCGCGACGGCTTCTGGGATTTGTAGTCCGCTCACCGATCTGCTTTCCAGCACGATTTCACTTTCGTTGGGGAGCCCTTCCTTGAAACCAGATTCCCGGGAGTAAAGAAGGCCAAGAGATAGGGAGGCCCTAACGACGTCTGCGAAACCGGTCCAAGTGTAATTTTAGTGCCAACGGTGCCGTAATTACCTTGCTGCTATAGTTAGTACAGCTTGGGCACGGTTCGAATGCCGGCTTAGAGACAGTGCCTCCAAGCAGGGCTTAAGATTGTGGTGTTGGCTCCTAGCGCTGGGCCTGCGTTCTGCCATCACCTGGAGTCGGCCACTTTCTCCTCGTCCCTGCGGCGGTACTAACCTGAGAGGCGAGGAGGAGGAATTGCCCGCGGGAAGTCAGCTCGTGAAAACTTTGCTAGGGAAGAGCTGTGCCTTACAACACTGTTTCCGCGCCTTTGCCGAGGCGCTTCATTAACAGTCACCAACCCTGAAACCTGGGACTCCACGACACCTGGCCCGAGCAACTTGTTTCCAGTATGTTAAGGGCCAAGGAGGAATTGAGTCTCCGTCTAGAGCAGTCTCGGGCACCCTGGCAAGTTGCAGGGGTGTGGAGAAGCAAGAGTGCAGAGGAAGGGCTTGGGTTTAAGTGCGGGAATTGAGTTCTAATCCACTCCCGTTCCCGTCTCTCGGCCACAGCCTTGTAATTTGGGAAAACATTTTCCCCTCCCTGTCTCCCACCAGTCAGGCAAAATAGTTGACTTTGTAAGATAACCAGTCTCCCCAGACCTGGGCATTGAATGCGAGGTAAAATGTTTTTCATAGATACTTCCAACACTTGGGGTTTGTTTACCATGTTGAATCTATTTCTAATCCATTGTTTTTAAAACTGATTTACATTTTATTTAAAAGATTGTGTTAGCTAATGATTGTCTCTATAAAAATAATTCAGAATAACCTGGGGGGAGGGGGAAGGGAATGGAAATTTGTTAAAGAATGATACATACTTATTTAATTCCAAGTAACCTCACATCCAAAGCCAAATTGTCGGCTTACAGAGTTTACAGAGTTGAGAAACTGGTATTTCCTAAATAGCCACTAGGGCCTTTTGAAGTTAAAAAATTTCCAAAATGACGAAAGTTGTGTATTGCTTCAATTTTAGGATTAAATCCAAGTAATTGGTTTATATGTGATCCCTGAAATTCCCAGATATGCTCTTGCTGCAGAAATGCAGTTCACTGCCCTGAATTTTAATAGATGCATACCAAGAGCTTCAGATTAAGTGTATACTGAGAATTAGAAGATGATATCATTAAATTTGCTTAACCTACAAAAGAGGAATCCGAAACCCAGAGAAGTTGAGTAATTTAAAGTTACTCAGCAAGTTGAGGACAAAACAAGAGCTAGGACCGTGGTCTACACGCTGGCATCACGTTTGCTGGGTTTTTATTTTATGGATTTTTTTTTTTTTTTTTTAAAGAGAGAGGGACAGTGAGAGAAACAATTTATTTCTAAAGAGAGAGGGACCGGCTGAAGGGGTGGCTCAGCAGTTACACAGGTAGCCTGGCATGCCAGAGGATGCAGGTTTGAACTCCAGCACCAGGTACACAACAGAGTGTCAGAGCAATGAAAGCCAGATGAAAAACTGAATAAAATTGATTCTTTCTTTCTCTCTCACTGTTCCTTCCTCTTAAAAATAAAAATAAAGAGGGACCGAGTGAGAGAAAGAATCCATTTTATTTATTTTATTATCTTGCTTTTGTGTGCCCGACACTTAGTTGTGTATGTGGTGCTAGGGTTGGAATTCAGGTCCTTGCACATGCCCGGCAAGCGCTGTAACCCCTGAGCCAGCGCTCCAGTCTGAGAAACAACTTTTCATGTGGTTTTTGTTGCTCCCATACTCAGTTGTACGTGGTGCTGGGGTTCAAACCCACATCCTTGTGCATGCAAGCTCGTGCTGTAACCGCTGAGCTACCACTCCAGCCCCTGTGTTGTTTTTTGTTTGCGCGAGGTAGTGGGATTAGAACTCAGGGCCTCACCTTGACCATAGGTAAATGCTCTACCACTGACCTACATCCCCAACCCTATTTTGCTGTGTTTTAGTTGTACTGCGTACACCTTTCCAGTTCTCCGTTTTCTCCCTTGCTTTTCCTCCCCTGTACCAACTTAGGAAAAAGAAAACTTGTATGACTACTGTTTATACTTACTATCCTTAAATGCACGAATGTACATCCATCCACACCTTGTTTTAGGGTGGGTTTTAGTTTGTTTCTTATTTTTTTAAAGAGGGGACAGTGAGAGACACACAGAGAGAAGCAATTTTTATTTAGTTTTTCAAGTGACTTTCCTTCCTCGGACACTTCGTTGTGTACGTGGTGCTGGGGTTTGAACCTGCATACTCATGCATGCGAGGCAAGCACTGTAACCACCAAGGCACCGCTCCAGCTCCCTTAGTTTGTAATAATGAGCAAAACTGGAAAAAAAAAAAAAAACAACTCAACTGTTCCCCCTCTTTGCTAGCATGGAAATGACCTGGCATTGAATCTCCTAGAAAAACCATGGAACACAAAGAGGGGGTCAGTTTAGGAGCTTACTCTGCCTCCATGCCATGTGAGCCATCAAAAATGACCAGGTGGGGCTGGAGCAGTGGCCCAATGGTTTTGGCACTTGCCTGGCAAGCACGAGGACCTGGGTTCAAACCCCAGCACCAAGTACAGAACTGAGTGTTGGAGCAACTAAGGCCATGTGAAAAACTAAAGTTGTTTATCTCTTTTTTTTTTAAATTATTATTATTTTTTTTTTTTAAAGAGAGAGGGACAGTGAGAGAGGCAGAGAAAGAGAAAAACAACTTTATTTAGTTTTTCACATGGCCTTAGTTGCTCCAACACTCAGTTGTGTACGTGGTGCTGGGGTTTGAACCTGGGTCCTCGTGCTTGCCAGGCAAGCGCCGAAACCGCTGAGCCACCGCTCCAGCCCCAAGTTGTTTATCTTTTAAAAAAAAAAAATGACCAGGTATTTTTCTGATTGCATCCCAGAACATTTGAGATCCTTCTACATGGGTCTAAATAGTCTAATTCCCTAGCTTTTCACAGGTTCTGAGAGATTAAGAGCCTTCTTTGTTTCTCAGCATGGCATGGAGGAAATCCTTTTAATTTTATCCTCTACCCTAACCTTTGAGCAGAAGGACAAATTAAAGTCAGTTCAATTATCATGGGGGTAAAGAAAAAGAATTATTACGGGGGTGCTGATGTGTAGGTCAGTGCTAGAGTGCTTGCCTAGCACGCGTGAGGTTCTGGTTGTTTTTTTTTTTTTTTAATTGTTGTTTTAGAGAGAAGGACTGTGAGAGAGAGAGAAACAACTTTATTTTAATTTTTCACAGGGCTTTCATTGCTCTGACACTTAGTTGTGTATGTGGTGCTGGGATTCGAATTCACGTCCTCGTGCATACTACACAAGTGCCATAAACGCTGAGCCACCACTCCAGCCCTGAGGTTCAGTTTTGATTCTCAGCAACACATACACAAATAATTTTGAAAGTTTAGGTATATGATGATTAGATACATACTGTGCATGTTAAAGTTAAGAGAGCTGAAGCTGGGCTGGATGTCGTGACACGTGTGTAATTCCAGCAACTTGGAACACTGAGGCCAGTCTCAGCAACTTAGTGAGACCCTATCTCAAAATAAAAAATAAAAAGAATTGGAAATATAGTTCAGTGGTAAAGCACCCCTGGGTTCAGTCCCCACTAGGGGTAGAGGAAAAAATTAGAATATTTCATTCATGGCATACTGAAAAACCAAGGTGGTGGAGAGAGGGTTTAAGAGTGCTGAGAAACTAAGGGAATTTGGTGGTAGAGACTGGGCCAAAGATGTTCTTGCCATAGCTTTTACAAACTGCAATTTTTCTGCCAGATCTTTATTGTGGCAAGTAAATATTGAGGTATTTGTACTGAGCTACCGCAGTAGTTCAGCTGAAATCTATACGCACCTGGTTCTGCTTTTTCCTATTTTTCCCCTTCATTTAAAAAATTTCTACATTTTTATTGATCCATTATAGTCATATATGCCAATGGGATTCGTTGCTACGTATTCACGTATGCACACATTATAACAATATTATTAGGTCAATATCACTCCTCAGCATTTCCCACCTCCCTTCCTGCCCCTTGTTTGTTTTTCCCTTGGATATTGAGGATTAAACCCAGGGGTGCCACAGCACTGAGCTGTGTCCATTTTTTCCTTTCCTTTTCTTTCTTTCCTTCTTCTGGGGATTGAACCCAGGGGCCCTTTATCATTGAGCTACACCCCCAACCCTTTTTACTTTGTCACAGGGTCTCAATAAATTGCTTAGGGCCTTGCTAAATTGCTGAGGCTGATCTCAAATTTGTGATCCTCCTGCCTCAGCCTCCAGAGTATCTGGAATTGCAGGTGTGCACAATCCCGCCCAGCTTGGGTTTTTGTTTTATTTTGTTTTAACCAGGGACTAAATTGCCCAGGCTGCTAGTCTTCCGCTTGTGATCTTTCTGCCTCAGCCTCCCAACCCAAGTAGATGGAATTACAGGTGTGTGCCACCATGGTTGGCAACTATTTATCTTATTTCCCTTAGTACTGGGGCTTGATCATCCCTAGCATTTTATTTTCGTTTTTATTTTGACACAGGGTCTCCCTCAGTTGCCAGCCAAGGCTGTCCTGAAATTCAAGTGCCATCTCATCTGAGTCTCCAGAGTTGCAGGTATTACAGGCATATGCCACCTGGCCTGGCAGCAAATTCTATTTTAATAATTTAAAATATTTTATCAAGTTAGAACTAAGGAGTAGAATACTCAAGGCTCCATTTCAATTTTCTGGACTTTGCTTGACTGGTCTTAACCTTAAGCCTAGTTTGGTATTTTACATATTTACCTCTGCAGAACTGAACGTTACAATCTAAAACATTTAGTAAAGGTAGAGATTAGCATTTTTACACATTTGTCGTGTTGCTTCTCAAAAGTGATAACTGCCAGATATACCATTAAACACAAGGCCACATATATGGACATCTTTTGTTTATTCATGAAAATTTTTCTCTAATGGGACTGTTTCCCTCCTGCGACAGTCATTTTGTTTAGTGGAATTACCTAATTCAAGAAATATGTTGCCGGGGCTGGAGCGGTGGCTCAGCGGTTTCGGCGCTTATCTGGCAAGCACGAGGACCCGGGTTCAAACCCCAGCACCATGTACACAACTAAATGTTGGAGCAACTAAGGCCATGTGAAAAACTCAATAAAGTTGTTTCTCTCTTTCTCTGTCTCTCTCACTGTCCCTCTCTCTTTAAAAAAAAAAAAAGAAAAGAAAAAAAGAAATATGTTGCCAAGTTGGTTATTTCTTTTTTCCAAGCTGTTTATTTCTTATTTAAGTTACAAACTATTTTGTGACAGTAAAACAAGAAGGTGCTTCTAACATCATTTATTGCTAGTTGTTTCTTTGTATCTATTACCACATGCTTCCCCAACAAAAGAACTGGTTGGTGGCTCAGCTGTGGGAGCGCTTGCCTGGCATGCATGAGAAACAAAAGCCAAATGAAAAAATAAATAAAATTGATTCTTTCTCTCTCTTAAAAAAAAAAAAAAAGTATAGTATGAGTCCCGCTAGGTGGTTCCTGGTTGTAAGCACAGCCACTGGGGAGGCTGAGGCCAGAGGATCACAAGTTTCAAGTCACCATCGCCAATTTGGTGAGGTCCTAAGGCAAGATAGTAAGACACCCCCCCCCAAATAAAAAATTTAAAGGGCTAGGGGACGGTTTGGAGCAGAGGCTCAGCGCTTGCCTGGCATGTGCAAGGACCCAGGTTCAAACCCCAGCACCACAAATACAACCAACTGTTGAAGAAACAAAAGGTCAGATGAAAAACTACAGTTGATTCTCTTTTTTTCCTCTCTCCCTGCTTTAAAAAAAAAAAAAATACTGGGGTGCGGGGCTTGGGGATATCACTCAGTGGTAAAGGGTTTGTGTTCAATCCCCAATACCAAGGGGGGAAAAGATATAAACATTATTCATGATATATAAAATACTAGACAACATAATGTGTCAGTTATTTTCTCACACTATGTACTTAATGATCAAAATCTTATGAAAAGTTAATAATCCAGGGAATATATTTTCTTTTCCATCAAAGATTTTTTACAAAAATTCTGTTAAAGTAACCTCTTCTCCTCCTTTGCGGCAGCTTGATGTAAACAAGCTTAGCGCCTGCATACCGGACTTTCCTTAAATCCTGATAGGGACCAATACAATTCATTTGCATTGACTTTCTATTGTGGAGCTTTGGAACTAAGGGAAGGATCCAAACATAGCTCCATTTTGTCCAATCAGAAGAGCTTCTTAGTGCTATAATCTGATTCGTCCATTCCTGTTTGCATCCATCCAATCATAAGGCAACTTTAACAGCCAATCAGCGGCCTAAACATTCGCCAATCAGGGAACGGGGCCGAAGCACGGCCTTTGTGTCGAGGGATGTCAGCGCGTCGGCGAAAGCGCCCGCCAATAGAAAAAGTCGTTGGTGTATGCAAATAAGGGGCCTATGACGCAGAGACGCAGCGTGAAGCGTGGGTATAAAAGCAGAGGCTCCGGGGGGGTTTGGAGCGCAGAGCGGTTTGGTCGTTCGTTGGAGTAGCATCGTTCTCTTGCTCGGCGGCTGCGGGTCTTCTTAGGGCTGCGGCTCGGAGCGGCGGTCAGAGAAGCGGCCTGAGATTTCGGCGTTGGGTAAGCGTTTGCGGGGTTGTCGGTGACTTGCGGACTCAACAGCCGTTGCTGCCGCGCGTTTCGGTCGCTGGGAGCTGATTGCCGGGTGGTGGGGGCTGCTCGGGCTCCAGGTCCCTGGGGCTTCGCTCCGGAACCGCATTTCCGACTGCGTCCCGGTGGTGATTCAGAGGTCCCGAGGCCGGATTCCGGGCAGCCCGGCCTCCGCCCGCCGCGGGCGGGAAGTGACTCCTCCCCGCGCCCCCCCTCCCGAGGGAGGCCGCTGCTGCTCGCAGCCTGAGTCACTAGGGGAGGGGGAGGAGGCGGCGGCGGCCGCCCTCGGCCATCTGCCGCCGCGAGGTGGGGCGGAGAGGTGAGAGGGCACGGCGGAAGGCCCGGCGCGGGAAGAGCACGCGGCCTCACGTCCTGGGCTGTTTCCAGGTGAAAGAAAATGGCCCGAACCAAGCAGACCGCTCGTAAGTCCACTGGTGGGAAAGCCCCCCGCAAACAGCTGGCCACCAAGGCTGCCAGGAAAAGCGCTCCCTCTACCGGCGGGGTGAAGAAACCTCATCGCTACAGGTAGGCAGGCGGCCGGGGAACAATGACTCGGCGGCGGGCGGCGGCGCCTCCGCGGTGTCCGTTTACACGCGCCTCTTGCTGCAGGCCCGGGACCGTGGCGCTTCGAGAGATTCGTCGTTACCAGAAATCGACCGAGCTTCTCATCCGGAAGTTGCCTTTCCAGAGGTTGGTGAGAGAGATCGCCCAGGATTTCAAGACCGACTTGAGGTTTCAGAGTGCAGCCATTGGCGCCCTTCAGGTAAGGGGACAGGCTTTGAGGACGGGGGAGGGCTGCGTGGCTTCTCCTGGAAGGAAGTTAATAGTGTGGTCTTGTCCTCAACAGGAGGCTAGTGAAGCGTACCTGGTGGGTTTATTTGAAGATACTAATCTGTGTGCCATCCACGCTAAGAGAGTCACCATCATGCCCAAAGACATCCAGTTGGCTCGCCGGATACGGGGAGAGAGAGCTTAAGTGAAGGCAGTTTTTATGGCGTTTTGTAGTAAATTCTGTAAAATACTTTGGTTTAATTTGTGACTTTTTTTGTAAGAAATTGTTTATAATATGTTGCATTTGTACTTAAGTCATTCCATCTTTCACTCAGGATGAATGCGAAAAGTGACTGTTCACAGACCTCAGTGATGTGAGCACTGTTGCTCAGGAGTGACAAGTTGCTAATATGCAGAAGGGATGGGTGATACTTCTTGCTTCTCATGATGCATGTTTCTGTATGTTAATGACTTGTTGGGTAGCTATTAAGGTACTAGAATTGATAAATGTGTACAGGGTCCTTTTGCAATAAAACTGGTTATGACTTGATCCAAGTGTTTAACAATTGGGGCTGTTAAGTCTGACCATACATCACTGTGATAGAATGTGGGCTTTTTCAAGGGTGAAGATACAAGTCTTAACCACAGTGTAACTTACAGTTTCCTAAGAAAAAAAGAAAAAAAAAGTAAACCTGGCAGCTATAGAATACACTATGTGCATTTATAATAGCTATTTTATATATTGTAGTGTCAACATTTTTAAATTAAATGTTTTACATTCACAAGTGGTGGGGAGTCTTGTCATTAAGGTGTGTGTAATTTAGAGTCCAGTTGGTTTTCTCCTAACTAGGGACTGCATTTGTTTTCATAGTAGAAAAATGCTATGTGTAATATACCTTGCATAAGTCCTCATTCTACCACATGTTAACTAACCCTCTAGCTGATAATGCAAACACTAACTGGGGGATTTTATTTATAAGGGCTCTAGAATAAAATAACAAGTTAATTCACACCAGCATCATCTGTTACTATTATAGTTCAGCTTTTCATTGTGTTGTGGTTGGTATCAACTAGGTTTTTTCTGCTAAGAGGAAACTTATCAAGGATTGGTTCTTTTCCTTGTGGAGTTTAGTGTAAACTTGCTGTGGGGGAGGAGCATGCGGCTCCAGGTTTATTAGACCTCTACAAATGAAGATGGTGTTGGGATAGGTTACATCTGGTTACTTACTGTCCTGGGAAAATCCCTTTTATAGAGATGGCCTTCCAAGTGGTTTTTAAATTTTTTCCTTTATTGAAGTTTTTAGGTCAATTATGTATGTTGACTAAATTTACAAATAAAATTGTTTATCCAACGCTAAGTGTCACAAACCTAAATTGAATGTTATAAAACCTTGACATGTCCATTAGTTTTACGTATTTTAAGTTTGAGCTTTATTTCAGCAGATTGGTAAACCCATTTGTTTACAAAGAAAGCTTGCAAAATTGTCCTTTGTTCTCTGTAGGTCAGTGGTAGAGCACTTGCCTAGCATGCAGGGAAGGCCTTGGGGTTGATCCCCAGCACTGGTGTAAAAGCCATGATACTGTTTTGTTTGTACTGTGGGCTTATAGCGAAGTATATTATAGCCTTCCCCTACCCCAGTAATGTTAAAGAACAAAGTAAAATTAGTTGCTTCTTTAAGGAATGCTTGAGTTTTGGGGTGTATTCCATGCATCTGTTTTGGAGCAGGCTTAGCAATTTTCATTTTAAACACAAGTGTATAAAATGTGGAATTGTCAGTCTAAGCCACGTTTTCAGCATAAAGCCAGTGTTTCTGAGTAATGAGAGCTGGTTGCAAGGCTAGATGAATTGTCAGCGATTCCACATAAGAACCTCCAGTTAAAAAGTATTTCAATGAATAACTAGTTGCTGTGAAAAGATTTTGCCTTACTAAAACTGTTTGGATTAATTTCAGATTTGAAGTGCTTGAAAGAGGTAAGATAACAGTGGTTTAATGATATCTGAGTGACTATAGTCACAGGTGATATCCAACAGTGTTCAACTAGTTTTCTAGAAAGGCACATCTGAACCAGATCTGGAACAGGCACACTTAAAAGTTCTGAGAATATCTCACATTGTGTTTCTGAATAAGACTAGGCATTATAAAGTGCTCTGGAGAGGCAGCAACTGAAACACCTACAGGAATGGGAATATTAAGCTTATTGAGTTAATAGATGATACAAGTGGGTGACAATATTGAACATGTCAGCCTTGCAGCCTGTTGAACCAGGCAGGAAGGTACTGCTGAAATAGTGTGGGCTTCCACACTTGAACACACAACCCAAAGGAAATATTTTTGGTTCTAGGAAACTCAAATCCCTGGGTAAGGGCAATGGACCAGAATGTGTAAGGAGGAAAGCAAAAGTTGGAGCTGATGGTGTATCCTGTGCCCTTGATGGATAAGACAAAATAAAAGTTTTTAAAAGTTTTTAGAATTTTTTCTCAGCTTGTTATTAATGGTTTTCATTGGAATAGAGAACCTTTCAGGGTTGGGGAGGGAGCACACTTTGGTAGAAACAAGGCAGGGTTAGTTTTTTCCTGCGGAACTGCTGTATAAATACTTTATGCTATAGATTGCCCCAATAGGTAAATTATGGTAAATTACACAGTCATACTTGCAGCTTGGTGATGTGCAGTGGTGATTGTGTAAAGGGCAGATAACTGGAAAATAAGCTAATTAAGAATGCTTGCTACCTTAAGTTTTTAAGAGATTTTTTAGTTTTTTTGACGCAGCTTTTCGATGCTCCCAACGCTTTATTATGTGGTGCTGAGGTTTGAACCCACATTCTCTCGTAAGCCAGGCAAGTGTAATACCACCAAGCCACCGCTTACCTGGTCCTTGTACAGTTTGTTCTTTGATGGAGGGAGTTCACCTACAAAGAGACCTATGTGTTGCAACAGGAGAAGCTGTATAATAGGGGAGAGAGAAGGAAGGCAAGAGAAATTTCTGAAGGGTCCATTTTCTGGTCTACAACTTCAGCCCAAATAGGACCTTCCCAGCCACCTTAAAGGGTACAAACTCAGGGCTCCAGGAGGAGGGAGATGGCTGGGTTTGGTACCCTTGGTGCTCTGTCCTCAGCTTATCCTGGTCCATACTGTCCTAGGAACCATATGCCAGAGGAAAGAGGCATGTGTGTCGTAGGTGACCTGTGTTTTTTCCAAACTAGGGACCGCTGCTGTTAACATGGTGTTCCACCAGTGCCTTGTAGTGGAGTCCTATGCAGAGGGAGGAACAGGAAGAAAACAGCTGTCTTACCATCTTCCCAAGGGCAAGATCCCTGGCTATGTTGCCAACCCAAAACCCCCAAGGAGATAACTGTTAAGTGCCCTAACAGGCTGAGTTAACTGAATTGAAATGTCTTTGTGGTGGATCGGTTTCGGAGTTTGCCTGGCATTCATGAGGATGCAGGTTTGAAACCCCAGTACCACATACACAAAGTTTTGGAGCAATGAAAGCAACATGAAAAATGAAATAAAATTGATTCTCTCAAAAAAACAAAATGCAGTACTGGGGATTGAACGTAGGGGTGCTTTACCTACACACCCTAACCCCTTTTTTGGGAGGACAGAGTTGCTAATTTGTGGAGCCTGGTCTTGAACCCCTTAGTCTCTGAAGGCACTTGAGTTTAGAATTTAACTTCTTGGATGAATTCCTTCCACCACCTCCTTTTTCTGCAACACCAGGGATTGAACCCAGGTCCGTATGCATCCTAGGTAAGTACTCCAATAAGCTACCTTACCAAGCTGCCACTAGCTGTATCTTTCCATGTCTGCTGCTGCCCACTTTACCTGGTCCCTTGCAAGAATTACCTCCTGCCAGGCGTCAGGAGCAGGACTAGGGTCTGATCTGTCAGAAGCAGGCCTTTGTGGAGCAACATGAGTTAGGACTGCAGAGGGAGGAACAGGGTGAAACAGCTGTCATTGGATCAAGAAATTCAGGGGCTGGCTTTTTAGCTTCTACAAGATGGTCACAGTCTGTGATTGGGATCTAAGCCTGAGGCAGGTGACTAATCTAGCCCCCCACAGAAGGGCAGGTGCAGAATTACCACTCCCTCTTCAGCAGCTGTTGTCTTACTGGGAGTGATGTGGTCCACTGGGCATGAAAACCTTGAGCCTACTCTTGGCATTGTGTTCCCAACCCTCTCCCCATCCCTGTGAGTTGGGAGCATTTCACAGTCACCAAAAGAATTACTACTTCCTGTAGGTCAGTCCCTGACTGCACCTTACCTGAGGCCCTAGCCCTCTTCTTACCTCACCCCAGTGGTGCTTCTGCCTGCACTCTTCCCTTGCCTCCATGGGCATTCCTCAGGGAGATTCCCTCAACTCAAAGATGTCCCCAGCCTGGAACTTTCCATCCAGCTGGGCGTGACTTCTGGCCAGCAATTTCAGTACACACAGTTGGTCTTCCAGCCACCTTCCCAAGGGCACGGCCAGAAGGGAGAAAGCCAGACCCCTGCCCGAGTTGCCAAGCCAAATTCCACAGCACCTCCCACCCCAGGAGAAGACTGAGGGTACCCTAGCAGGCATCCTGGGTCAGTTGGCTGCCCTTTTGATCTTTTTACCCCTTTACCAGCATGTCTAGAGAATTGGTAAGGTTTTGAGTTTATAGACTGAAGGGCTGTGCTGTGAGGAGGGACCAAAGGATGATGTCCCTGTTGGGAGCACCCCTGCTCCCTGTGGTCCTGCTGACTGTCCCACCAGTCCCTAGAAGTCCCACCTAGCCCCACCATTACTCCAAGCAAAGAGCCACAGAACTTCCATGTTGTGTTCTCACCTGAGCACTGTGCATCAGGGGCTGAGTCTTGCAGGTCAGACACACTTAGCAGCAGCACTTATTAGCCATCTTCCCTGAGCAGATCCCCTTCTCTCTGTCCCTCACTGCATTCCCCTTCTCTATGAAGGAAGCTTAAGAGGTTCTGCAGTCCCATCCTACTGGGGAAGCGCAAAGTGGTGGCTTCAGCGAGGCCACATATGATCTGGAAAGGGGTGCAAAGGAAGGAACACTGGGGCCAGGAGCTGGGACCTTCTCACCAGCAACTGCCAGCTCATCTAGGGTCTCACAGTTCCAGAAATATACACATAGTATGGCAAGTAGGCAGAAAGGGAAAGGTCCACCTCAGACACCACAGTACAGGTGACATGAAGGCCTTGGGAAGGAGAGGCAAGTGGGCTGCAGGCTTAGGGCAGATGACCTTTTACTGAGAGGGAGTATGAAGGACTGCATGTCCTCCTGAGGGTGGTACTTGGGCTCTATTAACCCCTACTCCCTTTTTTTTTTTTTTTTTTAAAGAAGGACAGTGAGAGAGACAATTTTTATTGAGTTTTTCACATGACTGATTGCTCTGACAGTTGTGTACGTGGGTGCTGGGGTTTGAACCCGTGTACTCGCGCATGCCATACAAGCACCGTAATCACCAAGCCACTGCGCCAGCCCCAACCCCTACTCCCTTTTCAACCCTCTGGTGGACACAGATGCTGGACTTTCTTAAAAGCACCTCACTGCCTGGCACTGAGTCATCAAGTAGAGGTGGTAAGACAGGTTTGGTCCCAAGGCCCAAGCATCATGGGCCCCAGCATCCTGCTTTAGCCTTCAACTATTTTCAGTCTTCCTGCCCACCTCCAGTAGCTTGAGGCCTGGGTAGCTGCAGTACCAGCTGCAGCTTTCTGGCCAGGATAAGGTGCCAGAAGAGACAAGCAGCCTGAACTTATAAATCTGGACTTGCTCCCTGGCTATCAACAGGGTGGCTGGTAGCCTACAGGGTCGCAACTTCAGGGACACAGTGGGGCCCAATGAAAGACAAGGCCTGCAGCTGGTTTCTCTGAGCAGGGGCATCTGAGGCCGGGGAGGGACAAGAAAGTTAAGGCTCCCAAGGCAGGCACAGAGTGTCATCTCCTCAGGAGTTATGCCTGGTATACAGCAGAGGTGCAGGAGTGTTTCCTGGCCAGTCCTGCAGCTATGCAGCACCGCTGGCTGGCTCTGCTCCTGGCCCAGGTGATAATCAGTCTAGTTCCCAAGACCTTTGGTTACTTGTCTTGCTTTCAAATGAGAAGTGTCCCATATAGGAACTTGGGCTCCACTGGTCTGGAAGAACTATACCTTTTGTCCCCCACTGAGAAGAGTGAACTTAAGATTGAACCCAGGGGTGCTTAGCCACTGAGCTACATGCCCAACCCTTTTATTTATTCATTTTCTGGAGACAGGGTCTCCCTCAGTTACATAGGTTCTCGCTAAGTTGCCGAGACTGGCTTTGAACTCGCAATCCTCCTGCCTCCACTCCCCAGGCTGGGAATATGGGCGTGTGCAGGCAGAGTTGAGGTTGCAGCAGCCTAGTGTACTCATGAGGATAGGGTGGTGACAGAAAATGGCCTTAGGGTCAGACACAAGTTCAAGACTCAGTTCTTCCACCTTTATTTTTTTCTTTTTCCTGTACTGGGGATTGAACCCAGGGACACTACCACTGAGCCACATCCCCTGCACTTCTTATTTTTCATTTTGAGACAGGGTCTCACTAAGTTTGCGAAGTTGCTGAGGCTGGCCTCCGCTTTCTGAACCGCTGGGATTGAAGGGATGCGTGCACACAGCTCAGTTCTTCCTCTTGGGTGCATTCCTTAACTTGTTTGTGCTTTTTCCTCTATGTAACAGGAATAATAAAAGTACCTACACAGTATATTTGTAAGGGCTTAATGAAACAATCATGCAAAACTCAAGATTCGCAAGCTGTAGGGGTGACTGTGAAGATATTTGATGCAGAAATCCAGGGCACTGACCAATCAGAACAGACTCTGGTGATAAACAACCAGTAGTGCCCTGCAGGTGCATTCCGGCTGGATATCAGCCCTGAGGTCTGAGCTCATGTGTGCTCAGTGTCAGTATCATTAGCACTATAGATGCTGTCCTCATTCATACCACAAAAGGGCAGAGGGAGCCCAAGTCATGAAGTAGGTTAAACCTCTGGAAACAACAAAAAGAAACTCCCAGAATGGGTGAGATGGTGAGAACACACACTTTCAGGGACGTCTGTTTGGGAGGTGCGGACCCACGTTTCACCAGGGAACCCAGACTGTGCCCGCAATGGAGAAATCAAACCACAGACCTTCCCTGAATGAAAAAAGACCAAGTCCAGCCCAAGGAGGGCCCGCAGGGGTGAGTCTGGCTTTGTTTTGGGAGACAGATGTGACTCTCACAGGGAAAAGGCATCTTTGGTGCGTCTGTCCTCAATGGGGAGGCCTTGGTGACAACATTCCTTGGCACCTGCTGGCTGGTGTGCATGGTGTTCCCACCTCCAACACTCACCCTGCAATGGATGCTACTGATCACATTGCCACAGCCCAGTGAGGTCATCAGTGCCGGCTGTGCTGATACCCCCAGAGCAGCAGACAGACTGTGGGGCACAGTGTCCCCATTAGAGAACCACCTCTCCTCAGTCCCATGACCAGAAAATGGGAAAAAGGGCCAGAGGTCAAAGCAGACTTCTTTCTGAACAAATTTCCTGTAACAAGTTGTACAGGATTCAGAAAAGGGCATATGGCTAGGGAAGTAGCTCAGGGGCAGAGGCTTGCTTGGTATGCTGAGGCCCTGGGTTCAGTCCCCAGCACCATAGAAAGAAAAAAAGAAAAACAAACACATCTTCCAGATACAAAACAATATTTCAGAGTCCATCTCAAATATGCAGGTGCACGTGCCCCTGGGCCAAATCGAGTTTCTGCAAGAAAAACTGAAACAGTCCAAACGTTGACGATGGGTCCACTGGGCATGGCTTCACAGCCGCAGGAGGCACGACTCTTCCCCACTGTCCCCAGAAACCGTTCCCTCCACCTACGCTTTCGCTCCAGTCGGAGGAGGTCAGATTGGTGGTGTCTGCTTCTCAATCAGGTGGCGGGAGCCTGAGGCTGTTTATCATTCGCTGCCCACGTAGAGTCCAACAACCCTGTTGAATTAATGGATGCCCGATAGCAATGCAAACACTTATCCTGTGCTAAGTGCCAGGTGCTGGATTGACACATTATGAATATTACTTCACTCAGTTCCTTTTACAACAGCCTGTCAGGCAGGGAGCTGCGGGGCATCACTAGCCTTATTACAGAAGAGAAACTGAAGCTCAGAGAGGTCAAGTCACTTACCTGAGGTCACACAATGGTAAATATAGAGATTTGGGCTCAGGACTGTTAGATGTCAAAGCTGAGGTGGGTAAAGAATGTGTGCAGAGCTGGGCGCAGTAGTGTGTACCTGTAATCCCAGCAACTCAGGAGACAGGATTGCAAGTTCCGGGCCAGCCTCAGTAATTTAGCAAGACCCTATGCAACTTAGCGAGTGTTCCTGTCTCAAGAACGGTCTGGGGATGTACCTCAGTGACCTGGATTCAGTCCCCAGTACCAAGATGATGATGATGATGGTGCTGTGTGTAGAGAAGGGGTTGCTTCTCCCAACTCTGCCCCAACAGAATGGTGTCTTTTTTTTTTTTTTAAGAGAGAAGGACAGTGAGAGAGAGAGAGAGACAATCAATTTTTATTGAGTTTTTCACATGGCTTTCGTTGCTCTGACACTTAGTTGTGTACGTGGGTTGCTGGGGTTTTGAACCCGTGTACTTGCGCATGCCAGGCAAGCGCCGTAACCACTGAGCCACCACTCCAGCCCCTAGAATGGTGTCTTGAGGGAAGACATGGTTCGAGTTTAATTCCATTTCAACCAGCCCCAAAGGCCATGTATGATTTGTTTTGTTTTTACTCTGCCAAAAACTGCTTTCCTGAAGTGTGCCCCAAAAAAGCAGGCTGTCAGATGAATTAGGAATTTTTCTTTTGGAGTACTGAGGATTGAACCCAGAATCTCATGCATGTTAGGAAAGTGTTGTACCACTGAGCTATGTCTCCAGGCTGCTGGGCACTGTGGCGCATGCCTGTAATCTCAGCAGCTGGGGAGGCTGAAGCAGGAGGATCACAAGTTCAAAGTCAGCCTCAGCAACTTAAATCCTGGCTCAAAAAAAAAAAGGGGGGGGCGGGCTATGACTCAGTGGTTAGAACGTGCCCCTGAGTTTAATCCTGGATACCAAAATTTAATAATAATAAATAAAATAAAATAAAAAATTTAAAAAGCAGTTTATGGAGATAACTCACCACTTATTTATTTGGTGTTGGGGATTGAATCCAGGGCCTCATACATGCTAAGCACACATTCTACCACTAAACTACACCCACAGGCCATGCCCATTTTGAAACTGAGGTGTTTTCAGCTGAGCATGTTGACACGCGACTGTAATACCAGCAACTCGGGAGGCTGAGGCAGGAAGCTCGGCAAGTTTGAGGCCAGCCTGGGCAACTTAATGAGAACCTGTCTCAAAAAATAAAAAAGGACTAGGGATGTAGTTCAGTAGTAAAGTATACACAGGTCAATCCCCAGTACCTAAAGTATGTATATATACATATCTTTTTAAATTTAATTTATACCAACTTATTTATTTTTGTGGTACTGGGGACCGTACCTATAGGCTCTGAATCACTGAGCCACATCCTCAGCCCTTGTTTGTTTTTTTATTTTGAGATAGGGACTTGTTAAGTTGTTGAGACTGGCTTTGAACTTGCAATCCTCCTGCCTCAGCCTTTCAAGCCACTGGAATTACAGGCGTGCACCACCATGCCTGACTCCAGTCCTTTTAATATTCTTATTTTGAGACAGGGTCTCACTAAATTGCTGGGGCTTGCCTCAAACTTGTGATCCCTCTGCCTCGGCCTCGTGAATTGTTGGGATTACTGGTTGCACCACTGCACTCAGCTACTTATTTTTTGAGATGGAGTTTCATAAAGTTGCCTAGGCTAGCCTTGAATTCCTGGACCAGAATAACTCTCTTGCTTTAGCCTCTCAGGCATATGCCACCATACCTGGTGGAAAGCATTTAATTGTTGATGAAGTACAATTTATCTTTTTCTTTTGTTTCTTATACCTTTGGTGTCATATCTAAAAAAACATTGCCAGCTGGCCATAGTGGTTCAAGCCTGTAATCCCAGTGGCTTGGGAGGCTGAGGCAGGAGGATTGAAAGTTCAAAGCCAGCCTCAGCAACTTAGCAAGACCCTGTCTCAAAATGAAAAATAAAAAGGGCTGGGGATGTGGGCCAGTGGTTAAGCACCCCTGGGTTCAATACTGGGTACCAAATATATAAAAAAAAATCATTGCCTAACTAAAGGTTACGCAAGTTTTTTTTTTTTTTTTTTTTTTTTTTGGTATTACTGTCCTCATGCATGCTGGGCAAGCACTCTGCCACTGAGCTACAACCCAAGGTCAAAGATTTAACCCTATCTTTTCTTTCAGGAATTTTCAGAACTGCTTTTTTATTTTTATTTTTTTTAAGGGAAGGGAACAGAGAGAGAGAATCAATTTTATTTAGCTTTTCATGTGGCTTTTGTTGCTCCAACGTTTTGTTGTGTATGTGGTTTTGGGGTTCAAACCCACATCCTGGAGCATGCCAGGCAAGTGAGCCAACGCTCCAGGCCCCTCCCCATTTTAAAATGAGGTATTGAGGGTCAAACTCAGAGCCTTATATATGCTAAGCACATGCTTTACCACTGAACTACGCCCCACCCCAGAGCTGCCTCTTCTCTTTGGTGGTACTGGGGCTTGGACCTAGGGTACCTTCCCCCTGAACTAACCCAGCTGATGAGATTACAGGCCTGCACCACCTGGTGACCAGAGCTGCCTTTTGAGTGTAGTTCTCCACTCTGAGTAAACCACTCAGCAGGTCCCAAGCCATATCCTTGGAAACAGTTGCCCACAAACCTCCCCATCCTTATCCAAAACAGGCTCCTTTCAGTCTTTCTGTTCCAGATTACATCCAGGGTAGGAGGGTATGGACAGACATCCAGGCAAAGGCTGGGATCATGTCTTTGACACCAAGGCTTCTGTGAAGAATCATCTCCTGGGGCCCACAGTGCAACCAACCTTAGCAGCACCCCTTAGTCCTTCAAGGAGGGGTTGAGACCTCGGGTCATTAACTTCCTCCTTCAGTCCTGCATTGCCATGAACTGGGACAGTGGGTCTACCCTAGAAAAGCACCTGTAAACAGTGGCTCCCTGGTCACCACGAAGCTTGCCTGTTCTTGTCTCTAATTACACTGTGTGTCACTCTTAAAGACCTAGGACCAGGCTGGTGACTTCTCACAACTCCTGGCCCTGAAGCCCTAGGAGACCCCTTTGGGAATCCAGATCTGCTGGAAAGCAATTCCATTGCTCTGGCTGTGAATGTTGCTGGTGATTGATAGATGAGAGTCAGGGAAGGGCGGCTCCTAAGTTGTGCAAAGTGCCACTTAGGGAGGGCAATACTCATTCAAGTGGTCTCCACTGGTCTTCCCCAAAGTCCAGCGAGAAGGACATCATCGGGAGCACAGAATCCCACCCGCACTCCTGCAGCAGGGCGCCTGCGCCCGCTGGCTCGGGGAGCGCGGGGAATACTTCCGCTCGTGCGGCGCAGGTGTATAGGACTGAGTGGAGCGTGCGGGAGCGGGAAGGACCGGGCCGGGGCGGGGCCAACCGGGCCGGGGCGGGGCTTCGGGCAGGAACGTGCGCACCGCCACGCGCGGTCCCGCCCCCAGCATCCCGCGGCGCGGCGCGCAGAGCTGCAGTCAAGCGTCATGGCTGCTTCGAGGCCACCGCAGGTTCAGGAGCTGCTGGCCGAGGCCCGGCGAGCCTTCCGGGAGGAGTTCGGGGCCGAGCCCGAGCTGGCCGTGTCGGCGCCGGGCCGCGTCAACCTCATCGGGGAGCACACGGACTACAACCAGGGCCTGGTGTTGCCCATGGTGAGGGGCCGTGCGGGGAGCCCAGGGCCCGCTGTCCCTCCCCTGCTGGAATGTGGGGCGGGCGGCCGAGTGTGGGGGGCGAGCACGCGGGAGAGACCTGGGACAGGCCGTTTTCCACGTGCGAAGAGAAGCCGTGGCCGGGAGAGGGTGTGCTGGCACCTCTGAGCCCTGTGGGGCCTCGGGGCTGCTGAACCTCGACATCACCCGACGGGCGTGTTCCCTAAGTAGCCAGTGGAAAGGGACACTTCCGGCTGCTGGCGTCGTGGGGCCGCAACCGCAGGCCTGGGTGAATGGAGCGCTCAGCCTCCCGGCTCCGCCCGGTCCGTTTCCAGAGGAGCAGACAGACCCAGAGAGGGCTTGGGGACCTGCTCAAGGTCTCAGCTGGTTCTTGGTGTGCGACCTTGGTGTTACCTTCCAGGTCTCAACCCAGGCTCCCTAGGTCCCATCTTGCAGCTTGGGAAGTGCGCAGTTACAGCGCATCTGTCCCCAAATGGGAAGGCATGGAATTCCTCCCTGATCCTGTTTCCTCTTTGAGTTAGCTCGCTCTCCCTCTTGCCCCACAGCTGGGAGCCCTTGCTCAGGGCAGAGTCCAGGTTTGCACTCTGCCTGCTGCAGCTGACTCCACCTCTGAATAGCCAGGGGGCAGAGCTCCAAGCCCCCAAGGCCAGCTCAGCACTCTGGCTCTTCCTTGAGTCTCACCTCATTCCCTTCAAGTTGAGCCAGTTCCCTCATTGTCACAGTGTGTCCCAGGGATCAGCACCTTGGCTGGAGCTGCGGTCATTGGAGAGTGTCTCTGGAGGGGTTTGTTCCGTTAGCTGGTAGGAGCTCCACATAGTTTTTCTCTCTCCTGTCAGGCTTTGGAGCTTGTGACCCTGCTGGTAGGCAGCCCCCGAACAGATGGGCTTGTCTCGCTTCTCACCACCTCTGAAGATGCCGATGAGCCCCAGCGGCTGCAGTTTCCACTGCCCACAGTCCACAGGTCACTAGAGCCGGGATCGCCCCGATGGGCCAACTATGTCAAGGGAGTAATTCAGCACTACCCAGGTACGGGGCCTAGGGTAGTGGGTCAAATTCATGCTGCTTCTACGACCGCAGCTGCCTCACAGCCACAAAGCCCATTAATCCGTCTAATACACTGTGGGGAAAGTTGCAGGCTGGACCATTCTGCTATAGCTAGGAGAAAACTGATGCCCCTAAGAGGTTCCAGATCTTGCCCTGAGTTTCCTTTTACATGACTAGAGGAGCCACAAGTCAAACCCTGACTTGCTGGCCTCAGAGCCCTATATCAGGAGGGTGACTAGAAAGCCTGCCCCAGTAACCTCAGAGGGCCAGATGGAGGGCAGTGGGCCCTTCGGTGCCAGCCAGTTGGTCGTCTCTGACAGTTGAGACAAATATCCTAGAAGTGGCTTCCAGGCAGTTCCTTCCTTCCAGGACACATGCTCTCCCTGTGTCCATTCTTCCAGCAGTCCCTCTTACCATCACCGTTCTTTCTACTGCAGCGTCCCCCATCCCTGGCTTCAGTGCAGTGGTGGTCAGCTCAGTGCCCCTGGGGGGTGGGCTGTCCAGCTCGGCATCCCTGGAAGTGGCCACGTACACCTTCCTTCAGCAGCTCTGCCCAGGTACCACCTAGGCCCCAGCCCCAGCCCCACCCTCCTTGCCTGAGGTCTCCATGGTCAGTCAGAACTCTTCCCCTATTGTGGCATAGGGAGGGGGAGTGGGGAGTCCCCCTGGAATGTCATTGGAGCTATTACTACTCCCATGTGGCCACCTCTTGTGCTCCCTCCTGGGCCCCAGCTTCCCTACCTCACCCTATGCCACAGACTCGGGGGCAATAGCTGCCCGGGCCCAGGTGTGTCAGCGGGCCGAGCACAGCTTTGCAGGGGTGCCCTGTGGCATCATGGACCAGCTCATCGCACTGCTGGGGCAGAAGGGCCACGCGCTGCTCATTGACTGCAGGTCAGGGGCTCCCCTTATGCCTTCCCACCTCATAATCAGAGCTCCTGGGTGGAGCGAGCCAAGTGCCTGGCCTGGCAAGCAGACTGTTGGCCTTGTCATCTTCCCTAATCCAATTCCACACCAGGTCCCTGGAGACAAGCCTGGTGCCATTGTCGGACCCCAAGCTGGCTGTGCTCATCACCAATTCCAATGTCCGCCATGCCCTGGGTTCTAGCGAGTACCCCCTGCGACGGCGCCAGTGTGAAGAAGTGGCCAAGGCGCTGGGCAAGGACAGCCTTCGGGAGGTGCGACTGGAGGAGCTGGAGGGTAAGAGCCTTGCTCTGTCCCACATGTGGCTGGGCTCCCTGGGGGCTCTTCTTATGGCCTTGACCCAGCTGTCTACCCACTGGTCTTCAGGGCCATTTGCCATGCTCTGACCACCTACCCCAAACTGCAAAATCCAAGGCTCCAGCCTCAGGAGGGGTGCCTGAAATCATTTTTCTTTTTCTTTTTCCTTCAATGCTAGGGATTGAATCCAAGGGTGCTCTGCCACTGAGCTATATCCCTAACCTCTTTATTTATTTTAAGGAAAGAGGGACAGTGACAGAAAGAGAGAAGCAATTTTTATTTAGTTTTTCATGCAACTGTTCCTCCAACACTTTTTTGTGTACGTAGTGCTAGGGTTAGAACCCGTGTACTTGCACATGCCAGGCAAGTGCCACGACTGCTGAGCCACCGCTCCAACCCCTTCGCGACCCCTTTAAAAAATATTTTCTGTGAGACAGGGTCTCAGTAAGTTGCTGAGGTTAGCTTTGAACCTATGATCCTCCTGCCTTAGCCTTCCAAGTCTCTGGGATTATGGCCATGTGCTGGCTGAAACCCAGGGCTTCCCATGTGCCTGGTAGGTGCACTACCACTGAGTTACAACCCCAGCCTTGGTTGAAAAGAATTTTTTTTTTTTTTTGTATTGGGGATTGAACCCAGGGCTGCTTAGCTATGAGCCACATTCTCAGCCCTTTTTATTTTGAGACAGGTTCTTATTAAGTTGCTGAGGCTGGCCTTGAACTTGTGAAGCTCCTGCCTCAGGCTCCTGAATCACTGGGATTACTGGCCTGTGCCACCATGACTGGCCCTGCTTGAAATTTTAAAATTGCCTTTTTTGTGTCCTCTTGGGTGGTACTGTGTCTACTCACCAAGAGTTCAGGTGGGAGGGTGGTGCTTAGATTGCTGTTTATTGGGCTCCTGCCATTCCTACTCCCTGTGGAACATCCTGTGCAGTCTCCTGCAGCCCTCACTGTACCCTGAGTGATGAAGTGATGCAGGTGTCCCATTTTCCAGTAGGGATGAGGGAGCTCTTCAGAGCCAGGCTGCAGGTAATCAGCCTTGCCCTCCCCGTTAGGGCCCTCTCCTACAACCCTGGGGTCCACAGGCAGTGGGATTCGGGGCTGTTGACCCCTGTTCCCCCTCAGCTGGCAGAGAGCTGGTGAGCAAGGAGGGCTTCCGGCGGGCACGGCACGTGGTGGGTGAGATCCAGCGCACAGCCCAGGCAGCGGCTGCCTTGAGCCGCGGGGACTACAGAGCCTTTGGCCGTCTCATGGTGGAGAGTCACCACTCACTCAGGTGAGGCCCTAGGGCAGCCTACGCCTCTGGGGCACAGGTGGGTCCTAGGCCCATCCCTCCTATATCATCTGCAGGGATGACTACGAGGTGAGCTGCCCTGAGCTGGACCAACTGGTTGAGGCTGCACTGTCTGTGCCTGGGGTTTATGGCAGTCGCATGACAGGTGGTGGCTTTGGTGGCTGCACTGTGACACTGCTAGAGGCCTCTGCTGCTTCCCGTGCCATGCAGCACATACAGGTGGGTAAGGACCAGAGTCTAGAAGAGCAGGAGAGGTGGATTTCCAGAGCCCCACCCATTGCTCAGACCTGCCCTTCTCTCCCCTAGGAGCAGTACAGCGGTACCGCCACCTTCTACCTCTCCCAGGCTGCGGATGGAGCCCAGGTGCTGTGCTTGTGAGGCAGGACCGGGGCTGAGGTGGCCAGTCATGCAGCTGTGTCTGGCACCCACCTTCCTCACCTGGGTGCTTAATAAATGTGCCTCTGACCATGGTATCCACCTGCCTCTAGAGGTGGGTGTGTGCTTGGGGGTCAGAGAAGGGACTGTCAGAATCACTGCTCTCCCCAGGCTCTCCCCTCTCCGGCTCCTGAAGAACAGACAGGAAAGAGCCAAGCAGTAGCAAAATCTTTTATTTAGTGCATGACAAAGGATGGGTCCTTGTGCTGGTCCTAGTTCTTTGGTTACAAATGGATTTGGGCCAGCGCAGGGCAGGAGCAGCCAAAGGGCCTTCAGGGACCTCTGCCCTCTTCATGCTTTCAGAGGATACCTTTCCCCTGCTCTGTGGCAAGAGGTGCTGGCTCTGGTCAGCATGCAGGTGGGCTGGACCCTAAGGGTGTCCAAGGATGGAGTAGCTGAGAAAGTGCTGCAGAGAGAAGGTAGGGGAGGGGGCCCAGGTTCCAGGACACTGATGAGGTTGGAGGGTCATGTCTGGAAAAACTGCTGGTCCACCTGGGTGCTGAGGGTTCCACTGGTAGTCAGTGTCCGGCTCATGAACTCCTGGGTCACGTGCCGGGTGACAGAGCCACCCATCTCCAGGTGCTGGGACCCCAGGGTCAGTCCATCTGCAGGGGAAGGAGTTTGAAGGATGCTGCCCAGGTCCCTCCCCTCTCCATGCTGACTCTGTGATCCTGGGAGCCAGGGTTCCCTGCCCCTTGGTGGTGACTCACCCATCAGGAGGGGCTCAGTGGTGCTGGTGTGCGTGGTGGTGATGCTGCTGTACTCGCCTTGTAGTGGGTGCTGGAAGAGCCCGGAGTGGGTGCCCAGCTGTGGGAAGGGGCCTGCAGGGGGCAGATTGGCCTATTAGGGATGGCAGGAGAAGGCCTGGCCAGAGAAGGAGATGGGGTGAAGAAGTGGGTACCCACCTCCATCCTGGGACTCGATGGTGATGATGCCCTCACGCTCCGGCCCGAAGCCCTCCGTCGTCCGGGCCTGCACCTTGAACTTGTAGGGCACATTCTCACTGAGGCCAGGCACAGTCAGCCGACTCTCAGGGTTGTCTCCATCCACCCGGAATGTGGTGGCTGGCCCTGCACAGGGGAGAGGCCTTCAGCCCTGCAACCCTTCTCCACTCCTCCATGGCCACCTCTGCCCCCTGGGCTGGGCAGTACCTCCTCCTTGGGCCATCTCACAGGTCACCAGGTAGCCGAGGATATCCCCATTGGGCCTCCGTGGCCGTTCCCAGCTCAGCTGCAGTGAGTCGGGGCTCAGGGCGGTGAACACCAGTGGGCCTGGGGCACTGGGGGTGCTCAGGGTGAAGGCTGAGCCTGGGGGCAGCAGAGGGAAGTCAGCCGGGGGGAGTGGTGGGCATGGAGCTGGCAGGTGTGGGGGACCACTCACCTGGCAGGGGGCAGAGTGGGCTGTGCGGGTGCACCTGTGATTCAATGGTGATTACACCCTCGCGCTCTCGGCCCCAGCCCTCCTGGCTCTGGGCCCGCACACGGAACACATAGGAGTGGTTGGGCAGGAGGTCTTCCACCACCACCGACGTCTGGCCGGGACTGGGAATGTTGAGCCTGTGCAGCTCACCTTGGGGGCGAGGGCAGACAGTAGAGCAGTGTCACCCCACCTCGGTCCTGATTCCCTTTCCCTAGGCTGCCATAGCCCCTGGTCAGCGTTCACCCAGGGCTGCCTGGTAGGGTGCAGTATGGCGTGGTTGGTGGTTGAGGTGGAGCCTGCAGTCCCACCTGTGTGCGGGAGTCTAGGTCGTGCTGTTTAAAGTGTGCCTGCCCAAACATGCCACTGCTCAATTCCCACAAAGGCCATTCAGACCAGGGAGGCCTTGGTCCATGAGGACCTAAGCAAAACCTAGCCTAGGAAACAAGCAGGAGAGATGCTGGGGTATGGACTAGGCCTAAGGAGGCAGCAGAGGGAGGAGGGTGTGTGTCTTCAGCACAGGCCCAGCCTGGGAAGGTTGCAGCCCCACTGGCAGCAGCAGCCCCGCCTCACCGCCATTCAGCAGCTGGTACTCCACGCTGTAGCCCAGCAGCAGGTGCTCACACTGGGGCTCCTGCCAACTCACTTTCAGGGATGTGGGGCCCAGAGCCGAGAACACCAGGCGGGTGGGTGTGTCAGGCACACCCATGGCAGCTCGAGAATCTGGAGACAGGACACCACAGTCAGGGGCAGAAGCTGGGGCCTCTGGGCAGAGTCCAAATCCCATCCCCAGCCTCCACAGCTGACCAGGCAGCTGGCTCCCCCTGCAACACCCTGTCCAGGCTGCCCAGCACCTCCCACTGGTCCTTGGAGCAGGTGCTGAGAGAGTGAGCCCTCTGAGCCTGCTCCCTGCTCAGTTGACCTGGCCCCTGTCTTTGACCCACCCCAGCCCACACCCTGGCAGGGCAGAGGCTGTGTTAGGCATCAGCACTGATGAGTGGGCAGTGGTTAGCTTCCTGGGGTGGGCAGGGTCCACTGCAATGAGGCCAAGGCAGTGGGTGGACACAGGCAGTGGCTGTGATGGATGGCAGATGGAGCAGGACAGCCATAGAGACAGGATGGCCACCCTGCAACTACCTGGGCCCCAGGAGGGTGCTGCTGGCTGCCCAGCCAGGATTATAGTGTCTCGTGAGCCCCTGGACGGAGGGAGCCCCTTCATCTGAACCCGACTCCAGGACCCCAGGGCCCAGGACAGCGGAAGCCTGCTCCTCCCGTCTTCCCAGATGGGAGGGAGGCCTAGGGCAGGATGAAACAAGACAGAGTGTACGTGTGTGGTGGAAGGTGGCAGGGGAGACAGTGGGCAGCAGCCCAGGCCTCCAGGAGCCGGAACAGGAGGTTAATGGAAAAGGCAGGGTTGGTGGGGATTGCTCACCCTGGGAGGAGAGGGAGGTGAGGGTGGAGTAGTCCCTGGGCAGCGTGGACGAGTGTGAATGTTGTGTGCGGGTCAGCGAGTGGTAGTCCCGTGTGAGGGTGGAAGATGTGCTCAGCACACGGTGGGGCAGTTGTGGGCTCAGGTGGCTGCCATACGTGGCATTGGTGGCCGTCATCCTGTGTAGGGAGTTGGCACTGCCTGGGAAGGCAAAATCCATTCGCCCGTTGACCAGGTGCTCTGCAGGGGGAGAGGGCAGTCAGCCAGGCCTGCTCCTGACCTGGAGCCCTCTGGGGCAGGCTGTGGCCTGGGGATTCTGTAGGTTCTCTTCCCAGACAACACTCTCCCTCAAACTACCAGGCCTGGGGTCCTGTGTCTCCAGAGGAGTCCTGGGAGCCACACACACAGCCTGTCCCAGCTGTGGGACTTGCCCTGCCTTCTGGGAGAGCCCAAAGCCTGCCTTCAAGTACTTGAGGCTCCTGAAGAGTCTGTCTGGGTACCAGCATCTTCCCCCGACCGAACACAAGTTTCTGCAGCTGGTTACCCCAGCTCGGCAGGCATCATGAGAGTCACTTCCCTGTCCTTCCTTGGAGAGAGCCCAAACACCTGCCCTGAGTGTCCCTTGGCACCTGAGGCCTCTCTTCACACAGTTGTCACCATGTGACAGCCTCAGACCCCAGTCGGTGTGCACAAGTGAGCCTCAGTGGTGGTCACCTCCAGGGGGCCTGGGTGTGGTGCTGCGAACCCAGCAGTTGCCCTCCTCATCGGAGGAGCGCCCACTGCTGGCCGACAGGCGTGGGATGAGCTCTGGGGGCAGCCGCCACGTGATGCGCCGCAGGTCCAGCTCCTCCCCCAGCAGGGGCTCGAACTTCCAGTCACAGCCTTGGGAACAACGAAGGGCCGCGTTGGCACCGCCAGGGGCGCTGGGGTTGGCAGCGCCCGTCCTCCCGGCTCTCCAGCATTCGGGGATGTGGGTGCCGGTGTCCCCTGTGCTGCAGCAACTGGGAAACCCAGCGACAGAAGAAACTCGACCCGCTTGAACTGCTCAGGAAGAGCTAGTGTCTCTTTGGCAACAGCTCAGGAAGCTGCCGTGGGTGGAACCTGGGCCCTGTCACCTGCTGTGAAGTTTCCCTTGTTGCTAAAATGACCTGAGCCTCAGTTTCCTGACTGTGCAAAGGAGAGTAATTCCTCCCTACCTGGCTTCCAGAGAGTTCCAGAAGCTCCAGGATGCTAGTGGTAGCTGAGCTGGGGTTCCTGATTCTTACAACTGTTCACCCTCAAAATAGATCCATAAGCCTGAGCTGGGGTGGGGGCAAGTGTGTTTACTGAGGGCCCTGAGACAGACAGGGAAAGAGGAAAGTATAAGGGCTAAACATGCTCTGGAGATTTCCCACTCCCGCACTGTATGATTGGCGTCCCATCAGAGAGCGGGCACAGCAGGTGTGTGCCCACGGTGGAGCCAAAGCTGCACCCCCAAGGCACAGGCCAGCAGCTGTGTCACTGCCTCATCAGCTTGCTCGTCCCTGCAAAGCGGCTACGCAGGGCTCCCAGGCTGTGCCTGCCTCGGGGCGGGGTCCTGACCACCAGGGTCGACCTTCAGATCACGAAGCTGCGGCCACAGCGCACCAACCCATACTTCCTTACCCAGAAGTGCGCGGGACTGCAAGTGGACCATGACAGCTTGGTCCTTGCTGTGCAACCGGTGCCTAATCATGCACTCTGTGGGACTCATCTGAGGCTGAGAGGGGACTTCTAGTATTGACCTCTCTGCCTAGCAATTGCTGGCCCCTTTACTCTGTAGACCCCAGGGACAGCCCCATCCCATGCCCCTCATCTCCCCACCCTTTCATGGCTCCCACTCACCTGTGTCGTCGGAGACACTGGGCCTCTGACTGCCTGCTGGGGAGCGCAGAACATCATCACTGTACATAAGGAAGCTTTCATAGCCTTCCCCGCCCTGGGCATCCACGATGGGGATATCTGGGATGATGGGGACTGCAGGGTGGGAGGAGGTGAGCCAGGGCCCTGGCTGCAGCCCCCTGACCCCCCATCTGCCCTTCACCTCCCCACTCGGCACTCACTGGACATGGGCCGCTTGGGCTGGGTGGCCAGGTTGATGATGGCCTCCCGTTCAGGGCCCCATCCTGCCCCATTGCGTGCCTTCACTGTGTAGCGGTATGGCTGGGATTCCCGTAGATTCTCAATGAGCAGCATCCGGTTCTTGGGGTTGTCCACCAACACCTTCTTCATGGGCCCAATTGGTCCTAGGCAGGGAGGGTGCTTCAGAGGGTCACCCAGGTTCTAGCCCGGGCCCAGTGCACCCTTGACCTCGCTGTGTTGTTGTACAGCCCCGACCACACATGGGGGAGGAGAGTAAGCCAGATGTGCATGACTGCTGAGCTCCTGCCCACTGCAGAGCCCACAGAACCTGGGCATAGCTGGCTTAGGGAAGTGTCATCGCTAAGTGGCAGGGTCAATGCTAGACTCAAGGTGGCTCCACTATCACCTTTCCTGATCAGCAATCACTCCTACAAACAAGATGGCTGCACAGGGGGCTGGCTCAGGAGCTGAGGGTGCTCTCAGGACAACATCTGCCCGTGCTTATAGATGACAACCCGGCACCAAATGCCACCCTGAGGAAGCAAAGTGGAGGCAGCTGCACAGCCTGCTGCCCAGGGTACTGTGGCCACAGGAGTGGGCTCAGGGAGGCCGCCATTCAGGACAAGGCTAAGGGGGGCAGGGTGGAGTCAGTGTGGAGGGCTGCAGTGTCACATTAGCAGAGGCCAGTCTTACACTCGCACCAAGGATGGACATGCAGCAAGTTCCAAGTGAGTTATGACACCTGGGCCCAGACTCAACTGGGTGGGGCCCCAGAAGATTCAGAAAACCAGTGGAGAAAACAAAGTAGGAAAATTCCCAGTTTCCCTAAAGGTTCAAAGGAGAATTCTTGAACATGACAACTGAGGAGCTTGATGTGCACCCCCAGCACCCAACTCCCCTCAAAGAGCTCTGGTTGGAGAAGGCCTGGTCAGCCTGGAGGAGGGTCTCCAGCAACTACTGTGGGGTCTGTCGGCTCATGGGATGAAGGGAAGAGGGCACACACCACAGTGCAGAACCCCCTAGCCGGGGGCTGCCCAGCACATTCTGGAGCCAGGGGGAACCATCAGGTTGGTCTTGGGGTTAAAGTCCAGGTCAGGAGGCTTCGTGGTGTAAGCTCAGAGCAAGCTGAGGTGTGAAGTAGCTGCCAGGTTGGTGAAGAGAATTGAAGCAGCCCCTTCCCCTGTACCCCAAGCCTAAAGTCCCAATGTTGTCTGCCCTGTCAGGTCACCATGTTGGGGTCCTGGTACTAATATTTTGTTGCTGCTATATATTTTTCTTTCTTCCTTCTTCCCTCCTTTCCCTTCCTTTCTTTTCTGGCACTGGGGATTAAACCCAGGAGCACTTAACCACTGAGCCATATCCCTGGCCTTTTTTATATTTTATTCTGAGACAGGGTTTCACTAAGTTGCTCAGAGCCTCTCTTAAGTTGTTGAGGCTGGCCTTGAACTTGTGATTCTCCTGCTTCAGCCTCTTGACCAACTGGGACAGGCGTGTGCCACTGCAACTGGCAGCTCATGTGTTTTTATTTGCTAAACCTGGCACCTCTACTCTGGCCCTAAGAGAACACGTGAAAATGAGCCACCATGGTGACCTGTACAGGAAAGTGCCCTGGGACCTGTGTCTCGATGTACATGTATAGTTAAGCTCCCTTAGGATGTACCATCTGTGACCCAAAACCTCACACTGCCTTGGGCTTATCCACTGACCTGGACCCAGGAATGACCTGGAGCCCCAGCTCTCCCTCCAGCTTTTTGCCCCTCCCCTTCCACTGTCCCTGGGGCCAGGAAGCAGGGTCCCTGTCCTTACTGTTGTCCTCATTGACCAAGCCATAGCAGACTTCGTAGGCTGTGATCTCGCCATTGGTCTCAGCTGGCTCAGCCCAGCTCAGCTGTGTCACCGTAGAGGAGACGACGTTGAAGGCCAGACGCCCTGGCTCGCTGGGGACTGAGGATGGGGGTAGAAACAGCTCTGTCAGTGGCAGAGTGGGGCTGAGCTCTGGAAGGCGGGGAGTGGGGAGGGCTGGGCATGCTGACATGAGGGTGGCTGGGGACAGAGGGAGGGACATGAGCAGGCCTCACCTTCCTGATGGGTGCGGCAAGATACCAGGGAGCTGTAGGGCCCCTCGCCCTGTGCCCCATAGGCACACACCTTCATCTCATAGTCACAGTATGGGTATAGGTTGGTGAGTTCCACCGAGGGTACCTTGCTGTCAAGCAGGTGGGCCTCGGACTCAGAGTCACCCTGGATCCAGTACTTCACCTGCTCGGGGAGGGGCAGGGGTCAGGGGAGAGTGACCTCCACCGATGAGACACTAGGTTCTGGGGGATTCACAGGGCAGGGAAGAGGCAGAGCAGGGGGTCTCCTGGGCAGGGGGGGTGTCCCCTTCTAAGAAGGAAAGAAGATGTCTGGGAAACCCAGGAATGGCTCTCCTCTCCCCCAAGGGTGCAGGCAGGGTTCCTCCTTCTACTCATGCTTGGACCTCCTGGTTCCATGCCTGCGTACCCCCTCCCCCAGGGAAGTCCACCCCCATCATTGCCCATTGCACCCCACCTTACCCTGTACCCCACTGGCTTGCCAGGAGGAGGGAGCCAGTTGAAATGGATCTTCCGGGACCCAGCAGCCTTGGCATTGGGGTTCTGTGGGGCTCCCAGGTCACCGCGGGGAGGTGGCATTGATGACGTCTGATTTATGAGATTCCGGTCCACTTCATCTAGTGGACCAAAGTAGGGTGGGGCAGCTGGCTCAGACACCCTCTCTCCACCAGGGGGCGCCAGTTGAACACCCTGGGCTCCCTCAGCCAGAGGTTCAGCAAAGACCTGCCTACCCACCTCACTGGGCGGCTTGGGGGACTCTCTGATGGCATGTAAAGGAGGAAATTCATCTTCCTCTCTTTTTCCCTGCCCTCAGCCCCAGCACCTCCCTTGAGTTTCTCCCTTTTCTCCCATCTTCCTGGCAGGGGTGGGCTCACAGACGCAGCCACAGCAGAAGCTAAGAACTGATAGGAACTAACTGGCTCCCTGCTTCCAGGAACACCCACTTGAGGCTGAGGTCAAACAGCTAAGGTCTAATGGATTCAGGCTGTGTGACCATTGGTCTCAGCCTCCCTGGTGGAGGGAAGGGCTGCCAGCTGGAAACTTAGTTAAATCTGAATTTCAGATAAAGAGTGAACACTTTTGTTTTCTTTGCAGTACTGACGATAGAATGAACCCAGGTGCTCTACCACTGAGCTACATGCCTAGCCCTTCTTAAGTTACTGAGGCCGACTTCAAACTTGTGATCCTCCTGCGTCAGCCTCTGAGTCGCTGGGATTACAGGCATGTGCCACCACACCTAGCCAAGGAACACTTTTAAGGATAAGTATGTCCCACAAAATGCAGGGGCATACTTATACAAGTGTGTTGTTTTTGTTAATGTGAAATTCACATTGAACTGGGCTTCCCACGCTGTGTTTGCTGACTCAGGCAGCATTAGCCAAGAGGCCCTCCAGCCTCCCTCTCTGTTTGTGCTGACCCCAGGCTCTGCCTACCTCGGTCCACAATGACGACAGTGGCTGAGTGGGGCTGACCCAGGCGAGTCCCGAACTTGGGGTTGCTAAGTTGGATGTGGAAACAGCGGCTTTGGCGGCCCCGAAGGAGGGAGTCTACTTCCTGTAGCTCCAGGAGCTTCACCTGCAGTTCCTTCCAGGTCTCTCCAGGGTGGAACAGCAGCTCACCCTCCACTGGGATATAGTCCTGGAAATGGGAAATGTCAGGGTCAGACCAGGACTGGGCAATGAGGCTGCGCACAAATTAGGGCTTCCGACTGGGTGTGGTTGCACACGCCTGTAGCCCCAGTGACTCAGGAGGGTGAGGCAGGAGGACTGCAAGTTCAAGACCAGCATCAGCACTTTTTTTTTTTTTAAGAGTGAGAGAGAGAGGGAGAGAGAATTGATTTTATTTAGTTTTTCATGTGGCTTTTGTTGCTCCGACACTAAGTTGTATGAGTGGTGCTGGGGTTTGAACTCGCGTACTCGCACATGCTGGGCAAGCGCCATAACCACTGAGCCACTCACTGCTCCAGTCCCCAGCCTCAGCAACTTAGCAAGACCTTAAACAACTCGGCAAGACCCATTCTCAAAATCTAAAATGAAAAAAGGACTGGGGATGTGGCTCAGTGGTTAAGTGCCTTTGGGTTTAATCCCAGGTACCAAAAAAGAAAATAAAGAAGGAAATTAGAGGCTTCCAGAGGACACAGTCACAGCCGAACACCATGGTAGTGCAGAGTCCATAACGTGGACTGTCACATGTGGACCCTCCTCCTGGCATTAAGCACTTAATCCTCACAGCTGTGCGAGGCACATATTATTGTCCCATTTTACAGATAAGGAAACTTTCCAGTCCTGCAACGATTAAGGAACTTGCCCAAGTTCATGCAGGTAGTTGTGGCAGAGCCAGAATTTGAATCAGCACAGAGGGGGACACAAAAAGCACCCAGAGGCCATCACACGAGCAGGCAGCCCGGCCTGGGCAGCTGAGATTTCCAGGCCCCACCCGGGAGGGGGAGAACTGACCCCCACTCTGTGGCTCTGAAACCTGGCATCCTGCTAGTGGCAGATCCTGCTTGCTGGGACCTCCATCAGCTTCAGCGGACCTCTCCAGGGCCGCTCAAGCGTGCCTAAGAGAGGGAGGACGCATGCGCGCACTGTGACTGGGAGGAGAAAGGTTTTCTCACACTGGACCACAAGGTGGCGCTTCAGGCTACGACTTGACCAGGCGCACCAGGAAGGGAGGCCCGCGGGTGGAAGAAAAAATGGAGCTGCTGGGCACCCATGCCTGTAATCCCAGCGACTCTGGACGCTGCAGCAAGAGGATGGCAAGTTCCAGGCCAGCTTGGGCATTTTAGCAAGAACCTGCCTCAAAAAAAAAAAAAAAAAAAAGCCAGATGCGGTGGCACACACCTGTAATCCCAGAAGCTGGGGAGGCTGAGGCAGGAGGTTGGCAAGTTCAAAGCCAGCCTCAGCAGTTTAACGAGGCTAAGAAACTTAGACCCTGTCTCAAAATAAAACACACACACACAGAAAAAAGACTGGGGAGGTGACTCAGTAGTTAAGCCCCTGGGTTCAATCCCTGGTAGCAAAAATAAATAAATGTTAAAAAAGCGGGGTAGGGGCTGGAGCGGTGGCTCAGCGGTTATGGTGCTTGCCTGGCATGTGCGAGGACGTGAGTTAAAACCCCAGCACCCACTTAGACAACTAAGTGTCAGAGCAACAAAAGCCACGTGAAAAACTAGACAAAATTGATTCTCATTGTCCCTCTCTCTTTAAAATGAATAAAAAGGTAAGACATGATAAAAATATATTTTTTATTTTTTAGAGAATCAATTTTATTTATTTTGTCATATGACCTCTGTTTCTTCTATACTTAGTTGTGTATGTGGTGCTGGGGTTTGAACCTGGGTCCTTGCGCATGCCAGGCAAATGCTCTAACTGTTGAGCCACTGCTCCAGCCCCAATAAAATTGTTTTTTAAAAATAGTTAAATAAGCCAGGAATGGTGGCACATGTTTGTAATCCTAGGGACTCAAGAGGCTAAGGCAAGAGGGTTGCAAATTCGAGGCCAGGCTCAGAAACTTGAGACCCTAAGGAACTTAGCAAGACTGTCTCAAATACAAAAATAAAAAGACTGAGAATGTACCTCAGCAGCCCTGGGTTTAATCCAAAGTACCACCAAAATAAAGTTAAATCCCCAAGCAACTTATAGGAGCAAAGCGGGGTGAATCTCGTTTATGATGTGGTGCAATCGGAAGGATTTATGGGCACACAAACTTGAGAAATTTCACTGAGAGCACCAGCATGGTGATGGGAATTGTTCCTAACAGTAAAACCAAATACAGATAACTAGGGCGTGGCAGGCTGCGGGGGCCTGGTGAGGGCACAACCCCCGTGTCTGCCGAATGACCCCAGTGAACTGGACCTCGTTGCTTTGATGTGAATTTTTTGAATCTTTGGATGCTATTATAAATTCAGACCTGCCGGCAAGGGCTGGGGAGGCAGCTCAGAGCGTGCTGGAGGCCTTGGGTTTGGTCCCCCTGTACAATCAGTCAATAAACGTCAAAAACCTGTAGGTGAAACCAAGCAGGCCTACCCACTGGTTCTGGCTGCTCGTGACATTGGGCCCAGCAGTGAAGGGGACATTAGCCAAGGCCATGGCCCTCCCTGCCTGGAAGGGCTACCAGTGCTACTTGGGGAGCACCAACAATGACAGAGTTTTGGGCCCTAAAATTCCAGCTCAAGAAGCCCAAAGCCCCCAGGATGGGCAGACAGGGGGTCTACATCTCTAGGAGATGCCTGGATGTCCTGGTTATCCTGGGTCACTGGAGAGTGGACGGGAGTGGGATGCACAGGTTCCTGGCCCATCCAGGAGGGATGGGAGTGGTGGGTCTTACTGAGGGTGTTACTGGAGAGGACACCTGCCAAGGGAGGCCAGCCAGGGACTCATGTCCTGCTCTTTCCTAGCAACCCAGTGGGCACCTGGACTCCTGAGATGCACCCTTGACCCTCGATGGAGCCTTACCCGGTTGCCCTGTGCCGTGTTGTCCTGCGTGCGGTAGGACACCTGGGACTTGCCATTGTCCAGGATGCGCCGGATGACGGGGATGCGGGCCACCTGCTCCCCATGGCTGACCGAGTACTCGGGTTGCTCGAAGGACACCATGCCACTGGCTGCAAAGCACACAGGTGCCGGTCAGGGGTCCTGGCCCCAGTCTCCTCTCTGGGCCTGCCCTCATTCTGGCCCAGTCCAGCCTCCAGGGCTCTGCTTGTTACTCCAACACCCCTACCCCTGGTGGAGGGCAAAGGAATGGTATGGAGAATTCCCCAAGAAAAAGTTGAGGTGCTGGATCTAAGGGTCCAACAGGCATTCTGGAAGGGTCCAGCAGAGGCAGGACCCAAGATGGAGCCCTTGGACTCAGGTCCGAGGACACAGCAGGCCCTATGGATCCTGGCGTGGGGGAAGGCCAGAGGACATCACCAGCACCCCAGGTCCCCACCTAAGCCCTGCTCTGGATAGAAAGCGAGGCACAGGGCAGCACAGCACCTCGAGACAGCTGATTGGTACAACCGTGTGCTATCCCCATCTTACAGATGGGGAACCAAGACCTGCAGAAGGACTGTCCCAGCCGTACGGCAGGGTCCCACGTACAGCTGGACATGAGGGGAAACAAGGTGCTCAGACCCCGCTTCCAGCTTCCCTCTCCCTCCAACCCGAGAGACCTTGCTCCTTGATGATGGTGATGTTCACCAGGCGGCGGCCGAGGGTGGCAGTGCCCACGGGCACATCGATGGCCTCCACCAGTAGCTGCTTCTCATCATCATCCTCGGGCCGGATGAAGAGGGGCACACGCACGTCCACCAGCTCCACGCCCTCCTGGAACTCCACCATGCCCCGGGCGTCTGGGGGTCAGAGGTGGGTCTTAGGGGCACGTGGGCAGGCAAGCGAGGGGATGGCATGGGGAGCCCCACCTACCCTGCTCTGCGATGAGGGTGTAGTAGCCAGGGGCCACCTTGAGCTCATGGAAGGCCCGCTGCTCCACCTGCTTCTCTGTCAACTTCAGCAGCGTCTGCTTGGCCGAGCGGGGCGCCATCAGCACTGTATCCACAATGGTGTGGTCTTGCCTGGGTTGGGATCCAGGTGGGATAGCTGTCAGCCTGGCACGTCTCCCTGCCTGTCCCTTTCTGTCCCCTCCCCATTGCGGGACAAGAGATGAGATAGCAAAAAGTATAGGATCTTCAGAACCAGAGTGCCAGGGGCCCATCTGGGCCTTGGTGCTCTCCTCTGTGAAATGGGCTTCTCCCTGCACCTGGCCAAAAAGGGCTGATGAGGTGAGGACTGGACATGGGACTCCAGAGAGACTGGGGGCAGGTGGTCCCATCAAGTCCTGGCTCTGGTTCTCCATGGCTAGGAACCTCGGGTGGGCTACTTAACCTCTATGAGCCTTGGCTTCCTCATCTGTAAAATGGGAACAGCAATGGTACCTCTCTTGCAGAGTTGCCAAGAGGGCTGGATAAGATGGCCAGGCACATGGAGCCCTTAGAACAACACCAGCCAGAACCTCCTCACTGAGGGTGAGGAGCTGCCACTACAGTTCTGCTGTCTCTGCATCGAGGCCCACTCCTCATGCTCCCGTGGAAGGGCCAGGTCTTGGGAACTGGGGGAAGGGCTGTGTGACCCTCTGGCCCATCTACCTGCCACTGGGGTGAGGGTCTCTGACCCAGGAGAGGTTGGGCTGGGCCCTGGGCTGTCCCTGGGGCTGGTTCGTGACAAGTGCTTTCCATTTGTTAAGGGACAGATGAAGGGCCTGGCCCCTGACAGACACACACACCCTCCCTTCCCATGGGGAAGGGCAGGAGGTGGGGCTGTGCCACCTGTGTATCGTCAACTCACTTTTTCCCCGCGTTGGGCTGCTGCCTGTGGAGACAAAGAGGAGACGGTGAACCAGATTCCTCCGGGCCGGGGCATGATCGGCCTGGGGGCTTGCTGTCCCCCAAGCGCAGGGACCCTGGTTGGCAGGGCTCAGCATTCAGGCTGCCCCCACCCTGGGAATCCAGGACTCACCGGAACTTGGTCTGCTGGACCTTGTGCGCGCCAGGGACCTGTCTGTACACCTCGTTCAGCTGCCAGGCAAGGGACGGCCGTGAGTCAGGCCCGCGAACCAGGCAGACCCTCCCAGAGGACCTCTCAGAGCTGGCTGAGCCCAGGCTGCGCTGCCTCCCAGGACAACCTCCCCACCCGCACATCCAAAGCGCCCCTTCTGCCTGGAAGCGTCTGTCTTCCTTGGAGGCCACCGCCACCTCTACCCTGCAGCCATCACACCCAAACCCAATCGCTGCCCTGTTCTCACATTGTCCTCCACCTCCTGGCGCAGCTGGCCGCACTCTCGAGTGCCAGGCTTCAGGAGGTTCTCGGTGCAGAGGCGGGCAAGGCGCAGGGACAGGCCGTAGGGCACTAGAGGGGCAGGCGGGATGGGTGTCATCAGCCCGGCAGCTCAACAACCCCTCCAGAACCAAGCTGGAACGGGCGACATCTGGCCAGCTGGGGCAGAGGCCACTACACCTGGGCCTCAGGCTTGCAGCACCATCAGGAAGCGACAGCAGAGGCTGGGCCTGTGCCTGCACCCAGCACCCAGAGCAAACAGCACTGGCGTGACCCCAGATCAGCAACAGAGGTCCCAGGGGCCTCACCCAGCTCAGTGGGGTTGGTGCTGGCGGCGTGGGTGGCGAAGCCCGGCCGCTGCACGTTGTTGGTGATCTTCCAGCGCACGGTGTCCCGCCCCTTGAGGTTCCCGCTGCGCAGCATGGGCGTGTCCAGGTGGTCCGAGGCCATCAGGTTCTCCCGCAGCATGTAGTGGTCCTCCTTGAAGCCGACCATGTGACCTGCCGGGAAGGGTGCTCAGCACAAGCCCTCCCTAGACTGGCGGCCACACCTGGCAGGTAGCACCCAGGGCCTCCCAGCCTGGCCCCACTTCCCCTCCACCCCAGCTGCCCGTGCCAGGCCATACCTCGGTTGCAGCAAGGGAGAAGAGCCAGGCAGGCCTAGGAAACAAGGGGGGTAAGGGCTCAGACAGCTGCCCCAGCCCAGGAAGCTCCCTCTGGCCACCCCCGCCTGTCTTGCAGCTTTACACGAATGATTCCTAACATTTTTGCTCATAGATCTCCTTTCTGTGTGACAACACGGATGTCCTGTAACACCGGGGTGAGGACAGCACGCGTCCTCTGCCCCAACCCAGCCTTCTGTGCTCTGCAGCCTCCACGCTTCCCTGTCTCTGGGCTGCCTTCCCTCCTGGGCTCCCAGGAGCTTTGCAGGGGGTGACCCACATTCCTGGAGTGTGGCTGCTGATGGTGGGTGGAGGGAGAGCTTTGAAGGGAGACGCTAGAGCCAGGGATGTGGGTCAAGGACTTTGTGTATGTCACCTGTCCCTCTGAACCTCAGTTTACCCACAGGTCATTGGGAACAGTGACCTTAACCTTGTGCCTCTGACCTCAGGGGCTGACGGAGAAGTCATGTGGCCACACACTACTGTCATGGCACAGTGCCACGCTGAGCACTAGGAGCAGCTCCAGGGACCATTTAGCACAGTTCATGGGCTTCATTGTCACCAGTGTCACTTAGGAGTGATGTGGGCTCGGGGCTGGATTAGTGGGGTCTTCAGGAGCCAGGCTCAGGGAGTGGGGGCAAGCCAGGGCTTAATATGGTGTTTACCCCAGGCCAGGCCCTCATTCAAACTCTGCCTCCTCTTTCAGGGGGAGTGCTGCTAGCTCGGTTGTACAGATGAGGAAATTTTAGGCACAGAGAGATTGAGTGACTTGCTTAAGGTCACACAGCTGGGACCAAAATCCAGACAGCCGGGCTCCAGGGGCTGAAGTCTCTGAGTGGGCCATGGGAGAGCCACGGGATGGGAGTGGGGACTCCGAGAGGACCCTGGGGCTCACCTTACAGCAGGCACAGTACTTCCAGCAGAACAGCAGCAGCAGTGGCAGGAGCACTGGCAGGAGGATGAGCAGGAAGATGGGCCACCAGAGGCTGGGAGGGCAGTCTGGAGGAGAGAAGGAGGGTCAAGGTGCGGCTGTCCCACCCTGCCCCAGCCCTGCCCCAGCCCTGCCCCGCCCTAGCCCCACCCACCAGCTCACCCTTCTTGCTGTGCACCAGGACGGTGCTGTTGGGCCCTGGGGTGCCATCACCCTCCACTGTGTAGCTGTAGGTGCAGTCGTCGTCCTCGTCCCGGAAGGAGCAGTACTCCACCACCTCCTCAGCTGCAGTCACACACATGGTCACAGGGCTCCCGGGCACACTCCCAGCACACCCATGCCCTGAAGCTGTGCCCTCCCTGCCTCAGAGGACGGGCAATGCGGGGGCAGCCCTGCCCAGTGCTGGCACCTGCAGCCCCACTTCCCTGACCCGAGACCACCCAGGAGCTCCAGGCAACACATCTGACCCAGAGGGCGGAGGCTGTGTGCCCATGGTCCAGCTCTGTCCTCAGCTGGGTTGCGCCCTGCCCATGCCTCTTCCACAGGCTGTTTGTCTCCTACTCAGCTATGTTCCCTCTAGCCAGATCATGTGCCCCCAGTCTCCAGCGTGTGCTCTGGGCCAGACTGTGTCACTGCCTGGGTCTGTGCCTTTTGCCTGGGATTTTAACCCCTTTCCTGGATTCACTGTCCTCTGTCTCTTCCGACCAGCTCTGGAACCCCTGTCCGGACTGTATGACCTCAACTTGTGTTTTGAGGCTTTTGCCCAGAGAAGTGACCAGCCTGCCCTTCTGGCCCCTGCTAGGCTCCCGGCACCCCAGCACTCAGCCCCCACCCTCTACCTTTCTTAAGCTCGTCCACCATCTTGACCTTAAAGCTGCAGTCCTCACACTTGCGTCCCTTCTTCTCCCCAGTGCCCCAGGCCTGGCACTGCACACAGGAGCGCAGGTCCTCGCAGAGGCCTAGGCGGATCTGGGAGAAAGGGGACACAGGTGCTGTGTGGGGCAGAAGCCACTCCCCCAGCCTCAGGCCCTGGCCACCTCCTACGGCAGCAGGTCCAGCCCTGTGCCTGGGGTTCCCGCTCCCACAGCCCAGTGGTCCCGGCCTCACCGCTGAGTAGTTGATCTCGCAGGTGGTGTCCATGTACAGTGACTGCTGGTTGCAGTGACAGCGGCCACACTCGCAGTGACCATGCCCGTTACAGATGCCCTGGGGCAGGAGAGGTCACCGTGAGTCAGCAGTGCCCCATTCTCTTGAGAGGATAGGTGGTCCTGACTGGGCCCCTCTGCTGCCCACACTTCCTGCCCCACACCCAGGCCTACCCCGTTGCTGTCTATGCAGGTGGCATTGCTAAGGGGACAGTCACAGCTCAGGCCTGTCCAACCAGGCTCACACACACACTGGCCCATGAAGCAGCGTCCCCGGTCTGCAGAGAGGGAGAGAAGGGAGAGGAGGGCCATGTTAGCACCTGCAGTCCAGGCTGCCCACCTGCTGCAAGGGCCTGTGGGAGCCGAGGCAGAGACTCCTCCTCGTCCTAGAACCTCCTTCCTTCCACCTCTCCCAGTTCAGCCTGCCTTCTCCCTTCTCCTCTGCACCCAGAGTGAGTAGCAGAAAACACAAATTCAACACTGTGGTTCCTGTTTAAGAATCTCTAATGGGGGGCTGGAGCGGTGGCTTGGTGGCAAGGTGGTTACGACACTTGCCTGACATGCGCAAGGACATGGGTTCAAACCCCAGCACCACATACACAACGATGTGTTGGAGCAACAAAAGCCACATGAAAAACTAAATAAAATTGATTATCTCTTTCTCTCTCTCTCACTGTCCCCCTCTTTAAAAAAATAAAAATAAAGAATCTCTAATGGGTCCACTGGGCGTGGTGGCTCAGGTGGCTGAGGCAGGAGGATTGCAAGTTCAAAGTCAGCCTCAGCAACTTAGTGAGGCCCCCAAAATAAAAAATAAAATGGGGCTGGGAATTTGGGATGTGACCCAGTGGTTAGGTTAAGTGCTTCTGGGTTCAAATCTCAGTACCAAAAAGAAAAAAATCTCTAATGGGTCCTGGGTAACACAATAGGTAAGAAAATGTACTAGAAAGTAAGAGATATGAAGTTGGGGATTTAGCTCAGTGCAGAGCGCTTGCCTAGCATGTGCAAGGCCCCAAGTTCAGTCCTCAGCCCTGAAAAAAGAAAAAGAAAGTAAGAGATAAACTGCCGTTATTTATAAGTATCAGGAACAGGTTACAAGATATCCAGAAGAATCTGTAGGAAAGGAGATTACATAAGTGGCTGGACACAAGGAGAACATGCAAACAGAAAATGAAATCAAAACCACAATGACTATTTTTGCCTGAAGGATAAAGTACTTTTTTTTTTAAAGAGAGAAGGACAGCGAGAGAGAGAGAGAGGCAGACACAGAGAGAATCAATTTTTATCGAGTTTTTCACGTGGCCTTCGCTGCTCTGACGCTTAGTTGTGTACGTGGTGCTGGGGTTTGAACCCGTGTACTTGCACATGCCAGGCAAGCGCCATAACCGCCGAGCCACGGCTCCAGCCCCCGAAGGGTAAACTGGTTTGAATAAAGAGACTAGCACCCAAACCCCTTGCCCGCGGCCCTTCCCAGGGGCCCGTGCCTCCCGTCCCCTCTCACCCATCTGCTTGTGCCATTCTCTAGCTGAGACTTTGTTCCTCTGACCACACTCTGGGATGGACAGTTGAGGAGAAATAGAGGACAAAACAAGATGGGGGGCAGAGGGCCTCGCCTCCAGGGGCAAGCGGGCAGTGGGGGCGTCCACATCCTCCGTTCAGTACCACGGCTTCCGCGCGCCCCCTGCCCAGCTCTGAGAGTCCCCACCAGACTCCGAGCACATGGCCTGGACCCCCCATGGTAGGGTGTGTGGGGGACACACGGAGGAGGCCGAACTCCACAGCTGCAGCTCGAAACAGGGCATCTCTGGAGATCACCTGCTCACATACCTGCCGACCACTGCAGGGTACACGGGGCAGGCCTCATGAGTTGAGAGGCTGGAGAGGGGGCAATGGCACTGACCTGTGCTCTGGGGACAACCTCAGGGAAGTCAGGGTTTTTTTCCTGTTGTACTGGGGATCAAACCCAGGGCCTGGTGCACACAAGGCCAGTGCTTCACCACTGAGCTCCACCCCCAGCCATTTTTGTTTTCATTTAGAGAAAGGGTCTTGCTGAGTTGCTGAGGCTGGTTTCTGACGTGTGATCCTCCTGCCTCAGCCTCCTGAGCCACTGGGATTATAGGCATGGCCACCGCGCCTGGTGAATCAGGATTTTAAAATGGGAGGACAGTCAAGCCGACAGGGCCCTTGGGTGAGGGCTGGAGCAGTAGCTCAGTGGGTGGAGCACTTGCGTGGCATGCGCAAAGACCCAGGTTCAAACCCCAGTACCACACGTGCAACTAAGTGTCAAAGAAGCAAAGGCCAGATGAAAAAATAAATAAAATTGATTCTTTCTCAACAACAACAAAACTGTAGGTGAGGGAGGTTAGGTCCAGCTTGGGGCTGGAGCTAGGAGTGGAGCTGGGCCTGAATCGGGGCTCTTGGCTCCTGGCCTGTCTCCCCAGCCTGGGTGCTGAAGGAAGTCACCCTAGTTGCCCTTGGTGCCGGTGGGAACTGTTGAACTCACCGTTGCAGAGGAACCCAGAGGTGCGGGCACACTGGAAGTTGTCATACTCGCAGAAGTGACCCTCATAGCGGCCTTCGCCATAGCATACACACCGCCCGCACTGGCACTCGCCGTGGCCCGAGCATGGCTTGTCGTCACCCTCCCGGATACAGGGCTCTGTGTCGCTCAGCGAGCCGGTGGAGCAGTTACAGGTCTTGCCGCTCCTGAGGAAGGAACCGAATGCTTCCCCTGAGCCTGGGAGGATTGCTGTGGCTTTTGCTGCTCCACTTTGCAGATGAAGAGGCTGATGTTCTTCTGAGAGGGCAGTGGCTGAGCTGAGACTCCTGCCTCAGGACCCTGTTGTCCCCCAGTGTCCTTTCCTTGCTGTGACACCTCAAGTCACAGCAGGCTGGACTGTTCATCAGTGCCTCAACCTCAATGTCTTTGCTTTTTTTGTTTGAGAGAGGGACAGTGAGAGAGACAGAAAGAGAATCAGTTTTATTTAGTTTTTCACATGGTGTACGTTGCTCTGACACCTTGTTTAGTACGTGGTGCTGGGGTTCAAACTTGCATCCCCGTGCAACTGCCTAGCCACTGCTCCAGCCCCTGTCTTTTGCTTTTTTGACATGAAGTGTTGCTACGTTGCCCAGACTGGTCTCAAATTTCTGAGACTCAAGTGACCTTCCTACCTTGGCCTCCAGAGTAGGTGGAACAATGGGCACATGCCACCATTCTGAGCCAGTGTCTTGAAGCATTTTGTTGTTTTGTATGAAGAATTGAAGCCAGGGGCACTTAATCACTGATTATGTCCCCAGTCCTGTTTTTTTTTCTTCTTCTTCTTATTTTGAGACATGATCTCACTAAGTTTCTGAGGGTCTTGCTAAGTTGCTGAGGCTGCCTCCTGCCCTGGGCTCCTGAGTCTCTGGAATTACCAGCATGTGTAGCTGCCTCTTGTTTTTGTTTTTCTGCCTGTGCCTCAAATCCTTAAAAGCACACACTACTGGGCACAATGGCACGCGCCTGCAATCCCAACTCAGGAGGTTGAGGTAGGAGCATTGCAAGTTTGAGGTTAGCCTTAGCAATGCAGTGAGACCCTCAGGAATTTAGAGAGACCCTATCTCAAAAAAAAAAAAAAAAAGAAAATAAGATAAAGAGGGTTAGGAATATAGCTCGGTGGTCAAGTGCCCCTGTGTTCGATCCCCAGTATAAAGGGAAAAAACCTGACAAATCCTAAATCAAACCATCCTAAATGGGGATCATCTTCGATGCTCTGATCTGGATTCACCCAACAACTGATAAGAGTGTATCCCTCCTGTTCTGTGACCTTCCACACCTCCCCGGCAGCTGGGTGCCCTCCAGGGAGATCCTGGGAGCTGGGCCCCTCCCCCACTCACCAGCCCTCATTGCACACACAGTGTCCACACATGAAGTCTCCATGGTAGTCACAGCGAGCTGACCGCACCTCTTTTTGCTGGAATGATACCATGGGGGAGAATGTGGAGGGAGGGGGACCAGAGCCACCAGGCAATTCGGCTGCCCTCTGGCCTTGCGACAGCCCACAGGGAAAGTGAGGTCACAGGAGGCTTCGCTTCATCACTCAGGGCCCCAGGTGATGGCTCGGCAACTTCCTCCCACCCAGAGGGGCTCCTCATACCAGCTCACAGGGGCACACGTCACAGACGATGCCCACGTCCATCCAGAGGCCATCGGAGAAGGAGGGCTTCAGGTGGATGTTTCCCCTCCGGTCCTCTTCCGACAGCTGGCACACGTGTGTCCCGTCCACGTCCTCCACGGCCCGCAGTTGCACATCATATGTTCCCTGCAGAGATCCCAATGTCACTCAAAGCAGGCCCTGCCATGCAGACCAGTGGGCCACTTGCACCTGAAGGTTCTAGGCTTTCAGATTCCGGGATGGGCCTGAACTCCTGACTCCCAGGTCCCTGCTCAACCTTCTCTAGGGCTGGGGACTCCTTCCTCCTTCTGGTCACAATCACAACAGGAGCCTTCTCTGTCACTACGACATTAGCCCATACGCTCATCTTAGCAGCTCTCAGCTCGGTGCTCTTATTTATCCCCACTATGTGGACAAGGGTATAGATGAGTCCAGGAATATGCCAAGCTCATCCAAAGGACTGACCCTCGCTGGGCACAACAGCCCACGCCTGCAATCCCAGGCTCTGGAGGCTGCAGCAGGAGGATGGCATGTTCAGGGCACCATGCTCATGCCCACAGTTAGAGAACTCCACTGCTTGCAGGGTGTTAGGCCCATCCCCATCCCAATGCACCCACAGAAGCATACCACTTCTCCCCGCCTGATATGAAAGGACCCAGTCTCTGTCTTTTGGAACATCAAGGAGTTGACCTCTGTCCGCAGCCCTCGTGGGCTGTCCAGGGCCCGGATGTCCAAGTTGGAGCGAATGCGCTAGAGGAAAGGAGGCAATCAGTGATTGGGGGGCAGCCTGGGTTCGCCCACCTTGTCCTGGCCTGGCTGTGCTCTGCCCACCCACACAGTGGGCACGTGTGGCTATCACAGTGGCAGGGCCTCCAGGAGCCTGGCGCCAGGCCTCAAGACCCCAGGGACTGCCAGAGCCCCTTTCTTACTGGCCTGTTCCAGACCTATATGTCAGCCATGATGTAGAGACCCCTCGCCCACTCTGCCCCCTCTCCAGCCCCTCACATTGAAGGCTTCCTCGAGCAGGTCCACAATGTTGGAGGAGTCTTGTTGTAGCACCCCCAGAGAGGAGACCGGGAAATACGTGTGGAGCTTCTGCAGGGAAAGAGGCCAGGCCTCAGACTAAGCATCTCCTTGACTCTGCACAATGGTCCTGGGATGCCCCCCGCTTTGGGAAAACGGAGGCCTGGAACTGTGACAGAATGTTCCAGAACTCCCTTCTTAGCCCCACATGCCCGTCCCCCAGGCCTCATTCTCAGGGGCGCACAAGCTTCTGGAAAGAAGGAAGGACGACGGGGAGGGACCAGTGCTGGAGACGTTCCATGGACCCCCTGCCCTGCCCGCTGTGGCCCCGGGGGCCCAGGCCCTGCACCTCGTAGTAGCTGTAGGAGTAGTTGGTAACGGCGAAGATGGGGATGATGTTGTGCTTGGCCAACAGGCGCACAAGAGTGGGCACTGATGGGTAGTCCTGCATCTTGTACTGGGTATAGGTGCCCGTGGCATCCAGGTGGCACTTCTCGTCATTGCGGTTCATGATGCCAGCTAGCACGTTGGCACCGTCAGCCTCATAGTGGAAGGCCGACTCAGTGGAGAACACCAGCAGGTGGGTGCTGTCGGGGCGCCAGCCAATAGTACCCTGGGGAAGGAAGGCAGGACATGGCTGGCTGAGCACCTGCAGCCCAGTGTCATGTAGGGCACGGGAAGCAGCTGCCAACGTGGGGCTGGATTGAAGCCACATGAATAGCAAGGGCTGTCGTAAGAATCACATGTGAAATACGAAAGTACTTATGGGGGGGCATTGGATGCAAAATGTGCACTCAGTGGGCACCACCCAAGATCAAACCAGGCTCATGGGATTCCCCTTCCCCCAAGCTCCCACCCACCCTGCAAGAATATTTCAACCGCATGGGCTGGGTGTGATGGCACACGCCTGCAATCCCAGCGGCTCGGGAGGCTGAGGCAGTAGGATCGCAAGTTCAAAGCCAGCCTCAGCAACTTAGACCCTGTCTCAAAAAAAAAAAGAGGCCTGGTGATGGGGCTCAGTGTTTAAGTATCCCTGGATTCAATCTCTGGAACCAAAAATATAAAAATAAGTAGAAAAGTTAAAAAAAAAAGAATATTTAAATGTATTAAATATTTAAATGAAGTATTAAATGAAAAAGACCAGCTGAACTAAGTACAGCGATGTATTGCACTTTGTTAGAAAAACGATGGGGTGATTCCAAAGATTCTGAAAATGATATTACAAGAGAAAATACTTATGATAGAATTAAGTGGGAAAAAAACAAGTTTCAGGATTGTAAGTATAGCAAGCCCACTCATTAAATAAGGAAAAGGGAAACAACATGCTGATGGGACTGTAAGTGGTCGGCTCACAGTGCCAAGATTACGGGCAATTTCTACTCTTTGTCTTCTAAATTGCCTGCGTTATGGACATGTTATCTTCACAATGAAAAAAATTGCTGTATACATAAAAAGAAGCGGCACAGGGGCTGGAGTGGTGGCTCAATGGTTACAGCGCTTGTCTGGCATGCGCAAGTACACGAGTTCAAACCCCAGCACCCACGTACATAACTAAGTATCAGAGCAACAAAGGCCATGTGAAAAACTCAATAAAAATGGATTCTCTCTCTCACTGTTCTTCTCTCTTAAAAAAAAAAGTGGCACAGTTGGAGACGGGGCAGTCTGTGGGACCTTGGAGACTGACTAGGAGGTTGGTCTCAGTCACTGAAGGTTCCAGAACCCTAAGGCCAATACAAGACCATGCTGTGACTCCTTGGGTGTGGGACCTTGGTGCCCATCACCTCCAAACCTGGATTTGAAATGAGGACTGGGGGCTGGAGTGGTGGCTTGGCAGTTATGGCGCTTGCCTGGCATGCACAAGTGCACAAGTTCAAACCCCAGCACCAAGTACACAACACAGTGTCCAAGGAATGAAAGTCCCATGAAGAAAGCTAAATAAAAATTGCTTCCCTCTTTCTCCTTCTCACACGGTCCCCTCTCTCTTAAAAAAAATAAAGAAAAAAAAAAGAAAAGAAAATGAAGGCCCCTCAAAGGGCGTGAGTTTGTCTTGGGGTGCAGGGCCACAGGCTCCTGGACATCCCCTCGGGGGCTTCTGAGCCTGGCACCAAAGCAGGCAGGTGGGCAGCTCATGCCCCTGCCAAGGAGCAGCGCCCCTCCCGGAGCTCACTGTGCACACAGCTGTTTGCAGGATGGCATCGAAGCCCCCTTCTGGAGCATCCAGGTTGCCTGAGATCCGCTCCCCCTGCAGTTTATTCCGGAACTCATTCACATCCTCCGTCAGGCTGATTACGTTCTTGAAGGAGAACGGAGGGTCACTGTTGGGCCAGGGCTCCTTCAGCCTGGGCAGAGGCAGGAGGGGGAGAGAGCGTTAATCAGGGGAGACCCTGCAAGCCTGCGCGCAATGCCTCATTTCAGCCAGGGGACAATCATAAGTGCCAGCCGGAAAGGAGGTGAATAGCACGGCCAGGACCCCTGCCCACCCGGGCCTGCTCAGTCACTCACTTCTCGGGCCTCATGTCTGTCTGAGGGACGCTGACTTTGTCCACAAACTTGCCAAATCCAATAGTGTAGTCGCTGGTGAGCTGGCTCAGGACCTGGGCTGCACATGAGCCAGAAAAAGAGGGGCCAGTGAGCTCTAACACCCCCACATGGGCACGGGCAGGGGCTGGCTCAGGAGGGAGGGGCCACTTTGCACACTGGACACGCCTCCTGCTCTGGGTAGCGCTCTCTCTCTCCTTTTTCTTTTCTCTTTTCTTTTTTCTTTTTAAAGAGGAAGGGACAGAGAGACAGAATCTATTTTATCTAGTTTTTCATGTGGCTTTTGTTGCTCAGACACTTCATTGTGTACGTGGTGCTGAGGTTTGAACTCACATCCTCATGCATGCCAGACAAGCACCATAACCACCAAACCACTGCTGCAGCCCTTCTGGGTAGCTCTTGTCCATAGCTACAAGTGAGGAAAAGGGACTCAGGACCTAGAGCTATGCTTCAAATGTGGGCGCTAGCCATCATCAGCACTGAAGCATCCACAGCCTGTGGTACCAGGTACCCTCCTAGTCAAGGCCAGAGGGCTCTGCTGTCCACCAGACACAGGCCTTGTCTGAAGTCCAGAGGTGAGGGTCTGGCCAGGACCGCGAATGGGGAAGCGTATCTGGGGGCTCGGATGTCTCGTCCGCCCCTGTGAGGTGGGTGCGGATGCCCTGAGCCATCTGGGTGAGGCCTGTCCCTGCACTGTCCTGCACGCTGGCCCAGCTTTACCCAGGTCCTGCCCCATCTTCTTGAGGTTGTCCAAATCGTCAGACATGGAGTTGGAGAAGTCCATGAGGATGTACAGGTCCACAGGGCTCTCTAGGGGCTCGAACACCTCGAGCGCAAAGCGCCGCTCCTCGCCCGGCCGCAGGCGGGCCAGCAGGCGCTGCGGGGACACCTGGCTGCGGCGCAGGGTGGTATCGATCCGGGTCTCCTGTGTTCAGCGGAAGGAACAAGTTAGTTGGAAGGTTACTCCAGGGACCTGAGGGGAGCCTCTCTGCCCTGCTGAGGGGCACCATGGTCCCCATAACCAGCTGGCCTCGTGCAAGGACAGCCCAGCCCGGCCGCCCCAGGCACCTCTGTGATCTCCAAGCGGCTCTCCATGACCACTATGCTCCCCTGCTGACAGCCCGCCGCCTGCAGCTCCAGCTGGGTGTTGCAGCGCCGCTCCTTGAACATCTGGTCAGAAGCAGACGGGGTCCATGGGGGCAGTGCCGTCACCTGGCTGTCCCAGTCCTGGACTGATTTCCCCCGATGCTCCTGACGCTTGCCTTTCTCCACGCCCACCTGGCCCAAGGCCGGGCCCAGGGGGCGGCAAGGGAGGAGTTGGCCAGTGCCAGGTGGGGCGTGGCAAGGGGCGATTCCTGGCTGGGCCCAGGTTTAAGAAGGCCCCACCGCAGCGGCTCACCTCATCCGTGCAGTAGGCGCAGTCCTTGTGCACGCGGATGCACTCCGAGCAGCTCTTCACCTGAGCCTTCTTGCACATGTTGGCTGGGGGCACAGGGGCGGATGCATGCGGGGCTCACTGGTGGCCACGCCCATGACGCCACTAGCTCCTCAGGTCCTGCAGACCCTCCCATCTTCCCCTGCTCCTGCCATGGGCCACACCCAGAGCACCCTGGTTCATGCTCTGTCACATAATAACTGCCATGAGACTCCTCTGTCTGAGCCTCCTCTGGGGTCAAGGGGACCAGGTTTGTCTGTCTAATTTATCACCTAGCACCAGGCCCAACACACAGTAGGCCCTCAGTAAGGAAAACCCCCGAGTTCCCCCAAAAGGTCACTAAGATTTCCCTTGGCTCTGCTCAGTTAGAACACACTAAGGCCCTGCTATGTGCAGCAGTACATAGTAGGAGGTCTTCTGGGCTCAGGTAAGGGTGTGCTGGTCAATGGCCCTGTGAGGGAGGGGAAGCTCTGATTTGCTGTTTGCCAGTTTCTGTGGTGTAAGCATTCCCACCACGGTTTATTTCAAGTTAACAACGTGACCTCAACTGACAGGGAAAATTTATTTGTGTATTTATGTGCAAGATGGAGTCTTATTTCAGATGGGGTTTCACTATGCTGCCCCAGACTCCCAGGCTCAAGCGATTCTCCCACCTCAGCCCTTGAAGTGGCTGGGACCATGGGAACCACCAGTACACCTGTCTTGACAGGGGAAGTTTGATCAATGGGGGACACTCAGACTGCAGATGATATTTCGCACTGAAATGCCTGTGACACTTGGGCTCTGCGGTCAAGGCTCAGTCCCTCTGAGCATCTCAGCTCTCTGAGCAGCCAGCTCTTCTGTCCTCTGCTCCTTCCCCTCTGTGCCCGGCCACCCAGCAGGGCTCTCCAGGCTAAGGGCATGGAGTCCAGAGTTCTCCAGCATGGAGGCGTGCAGCGGTTGGCTGTTGACCTCCGAGTCTGGGAGAGGCCCTGTGGGTGGGCGTTGCCTTGAAGTGGTGGGGCTGCAGGGCCATGTGGACTCACCTGTGTCCCCAGGAAGGCTGACACTCAGCAAAGCTGCCAGCAGCAGCCTGGCCCACGGGCTGGGATGTGGCCCTGCCATCCTCTTCTTCCTACAAAATCACAGCGATGGACACCTGACGCCTCTACATCCCCAGCTGGAGTCGTCGGCTCCACAGAGCCCCACAGAGGAGGCACGAGCACCCCAATGTGCAGGTGCAGAAGCTCAGGCTGAGAGTGTGAGGATTACCAAGGGCCCAGGGACATCACTCCCACCTTCTTCACTGCACACTTGTACCTTGCATGGGGAGGCCCTCTCTGGCCCTTGAGGATTCTTGGCTCCAAGCTACCCGAGTGCCAGGCCTCTTGGTACTGGCCTCCCTGGGAGCAGGGCAGGCTTACTCTACCTTTGCTGTTCTTTGGGCCTGGTTGGGCTTGGCAGGAATAGAGTCACCCAGTAAGGTGGCCACCCCAGGAGGGGGCCCTGTTTCTATCCTCTGCCCCCTCTTTCCTGGATCACTTGCCCTTTGGTGAGGGGGCACAGTTAGAAGAAGAGGCATCCTTCTCAGGGTATAGGGCCAGGGTGGGGTGAGCTGGCTCTCTGTATAGAGCTGGGCTCTGTGCTGCCTGCTGGCCCATCAGGGTATCTGAGCCCCCTTTCCCTTCCCAGTACCTCCTTGCTCCAGAGTTGTGACCCAGAGTGAGGTTTCAAGCCCCTCTGTACACAGACACACCCCCCCACCCCCCCACACACAGATGCACATACACACACATGCACACACATGGGTGAGGGGTGGCGGCAGCCACCTTAGTAGGATGCCCTGGTGGCCTTTGTTCACTATTAAGCTATCTCAACTCATCAACGACCTTCAAGGTGGGCACAGGTATCCCAAAGGCCTGAGGCTTTGGGCAGGAAAGAGGTTAGCCACAAAGACACCAGGGCCTGTATGGCAGAGGACAAAGGCCACAGCCACACCTCTTTCTCTAGGGCCAGATCTCCCAGGGGCCCCGGAGACACCCTGCCCACCGACCCTCCTTAAATCCCTTCTCAGCCCTCCTCTTGTGGGCGTGGGGCCTAAAGCCCACTGCAGTGCTGGAGAGGCCCTGCTAGGTACAGGGCAGGAAGACACTGTCTCCCTCCTGCCCAGGCACAGCCAGCTGGGGAGGTGCTGCCCTACCAGGGTAGTGGCTCAGATGGGAACCCTGAGTCAGTCGAGGGGAGGCTGTGGGTGGGGAAATGATTTCTTGCAGCCTTGGGGTGTAGGCACCACACCCTCATGCTAAACAATATGGGCTGCAGCCTCAGCCTCCCTGGGGCACCACTACCCAGGCAGGTGCGGGCACTGGAGGGCCAGCCAGCACTCACCCACTACATGCCCACAAGCCCAGCACACACAGCAACACACACTCAGCATTTCATGTACAGGATTGCTGTTGAATCCACACAGGGCCCCAGAGGGAGAGGCTGGCACACACCCATTTGCCAGATGAGAGACAAATGCCACTGTTTCCTTTGGGACCCTGGCAGTGCAGCCCTCACACTGAACTTCCATGTCACACTCAGACACTATAAAATGGCAGTTAGAGGGCTAGACAGGCACTTGAAGTTTTGTTGGATTCAACTTGTGTTTTAAAAGTTTTAAAGGTAGTTGCCAATTTTGGAAACAATGAGATTTCACATGAGTCAGGATCGTGGGTTTATTGGACATGGCCCTGGCAGGCTGGGCCTAGCATGTGGGGAACCCACTGTCCAGCCACCCCCAGCCCCACCAGGCTGTTGGGAGTTTGTGTAGGAGCTGTGTCCCTGGAATATGCAGCTGCCCCCCTGTACCAAGTCACAGTGAGGATGTGCAGCTCCCCCACAGGCTCAGCCCTCCCCAGTGCCTCCCTCCTCCTGCCCAGGCCACCATCCGGGGCACACCTGCAGCTCTCCCTTCTGGCCGCCTAGGCCCTCACCTTTGGGGCCAGCTGCTGTGAGAAGCCTGGGGGTCCCGGGAAATCTGGGCCCAGGAGGCATACACCCCTTCCCTGCTGACCTTCCAGCTGTCCTTTCACCCTCCCGTCCCCAGGATGGAGACTTAGCCTTCACTTCCAGTTCTGTTGGGGACACCATGCCACTGGAGCTCCTCCGGCTGTGGCAAGGCTGGGAGGGAGGAGGAGGAAAACTGTCCTTGCCCTTGGGAGCTATCTGGAGCCCCTGAACCACAGTGACAGCCAGAGGGCCACCCCCAGGGCTTTGGGAAGGAGGTTACAGTGGTGGCACGACCCCACGCTGCTGGGTGAGGCCAGGAGAGCTTCCCAGAGGAAGGCATCTGGAGCGGACTTTGGGAGGCCAGCAGGCAAGTGGTTGTCCAAGAGAAGAGGAAAATCAGGGACTCTCCACACCCGGAGGGCAGGGAGGTAGGGCGGCTGCCTCTGGGCGCGCCTGCTTCCCACTCTCCCTGCAAACCCTGGAGGGGCGCAACCTGGGAGGCCTGCCAGCCGCGGGGCCTCTGCCCACTTCGCCCGCACACCCACCCGACTCCCTCCTCTAGCGGGAGATCTGACGGCCAGCAGCCGTCTCCAGCTGCCCCGGCCCCTCTGCGCGCCGCAGTGCCCAGGGCACACCCGGGCCGCTGGGCACCTGCCCTGGACGGCGTTAGCGCCAGCTTCCAGGGAGCGGGAGGGAAGCGGCCGTCCAGGCGGGCTCGGCACTCCCGGCGCCCGCGGCCAGCTGCACCTACCTCGGCGGCTGGGCTGGGTGCGCTGCGTGCCTAGGGCCCGCGGTCGGGAGCGGCGGCGGGCAGGCGAGGACGCGCTTTATGCGGCCGGCGGCGCAGGTGGGAAGGAGGCGCTGGCGAGTCGGGCGGGCAGCATTCCTGCGCGCCGCGCACCTGTCCGGGCAGGAGCTGAGCCGCCGCGCCAGGCCCGGCCCCGGAAAGGGCTGCGGCTCCCGCGGCGCCGGCCCGCGCCCCGACCCCGGCGGCGGGACCGGGGGAGGAGCCAGCCGCCCTGCAGCGCGGCCCGGCCTCCCCGGCCTCCCCGGCCTCCCCGGCCTCCCCGGCCTCCCCGGTCTCCAGCTCCCAGCTGCGTCTTAGCCGCGAGCCGGGACGGGCGCCCTCCTGCCCCAGACCTCGGGCAATGAGCCACGCCGCGCGAGCCACTGCCCCGACGGCTGTCAGGGGCTCGCACCGCCCTCCCTCTTCCTGGTGCCAGCGCGAGGGACAGGCGCAAGCATCGCTGCAGCCGGTCGGGAGCCATGCGATTCACCGGGTCCGCTCAGCCTTCCCCGCAGGTGTATCCAGGGGGAGCGCCGAGCAAAGGCTGGGTCCTCTGTGTGTCCCTGAGCCAGCTACTTAACTCCCCTTAAAGTGGGAATAATAGTACCTAGCAAGAGGCCAGCACCACCTGGCATGGAGTAGGCACTTCATGGGCTGTTAAGTTGTCCTTAAGCTGATTCGCACATCTATCTGACCTCTCCAGTCCTTTTTTTTTTTTTTTTAAAGATAGGGTTTCACTAAGCTGCTGAGGCTGGCTTTGAACTTGCCATCCTCCTGCCTCAGCCTAACCAAGCTGCTGGAGTTACAGGCATTCGCCTCCGTGCCGCTCCTGTCAGGTTTTGGGGCAGGACGGGAAGGGGTCTCCTAAGTGCTGTCAGGTTTTGGGCAGGACGGGAAGGGGTCTCCTAAGTGCCACTGGTACTCCATGTGTTCAACGCGAGCCTGTTAAGACCTCCAAGACCCCAAGTAGCTCTATTTTTGTTAGCCATGCTAGACAGCTTGGAATTGCTGGCACCTGCCTCCCCAAACCTGTGGCTTCAAGTCCTGAACCCTTTACCACTGAGCTGTATCTCCAGTCTTTTATTGACTTCTTTTTTGACAGGGTCTTGCTAAATTGTTGAGGCTAGCCTGGAATTGAGGTGCCTCAGCCTCACCTCCAAATCACTGGGATTAAACAGAGCTGTGTGCTCATTTATCCTTACTGTTTTGAAGACTGCTGATGTCACACATTCCCCAGAGCCTTCCTTGACCTTCCCACATTCTAGGTTGAGTTGTGTGTCCTCCTAGTCCTAGGGGAGTGACTTCATTTATTTGATACCAGGAACTGAGCCCAGGGGTGCTTAACCAGGGCGCATTATCCCCAGCCCTTTTTATTTTTTATTTTGAGACAGGGTTTTGCTAAGTTACCTAGGACCTAAGTTGCAGAGGCCGGCTTTGAACTTGTGAACCTCTTGCCTCAGCCTCCGGAGTTGCTGGGATTACATGTGTGCCCACCTGCGCCCAGCTGGTTATTTATTTGTTTGTTTATTTATTTATGGGAGAGAGGAAGAGAGAATCAATTTTATTTATTTTTTCATCCAGTCCATCTCTCTGACACTTAGCTGGGATCCTCACGCATGCCAGGCAAGCACTCCGATCACTGAGCCACCACTCCAGACCCCAGCTATTTATTTTTAATGTGCTACTGGATATCGAATTCACGACCTGGTGCTGTTAAGCCATACTCTACCATTGAACTCCAACCTCAGCCCCGTCTGTGGCTCTTTCATGGATTTGCCACGTTGCTTTGAGACGACTTTACATGCCAAGAACAGATGCTCTGGTATGGCTTTTCTGCCTCAGAACCTAGCACAGTGCTTGGTACATAGCAGGTATTCAATAAAAATGTGGCTGAACTGAACGGGACTGTCAGTGTTTTCAGCTGTAAACTGATCCATGTGCTGCCGACTCTCAGTCGCACTGGGGGAGTGCTCTTTGCAAATGCGTGAGCCACAGTCACCATCACCTGCCTTGCCCAGTTGTCGGGGGGCTGTTCCGCACAGGCCAGGTGCTCAGAGAGGCTGGCTCCTGGATTTGGGAACACTGTGTGACTGTGGCATTCACGTCTCCATGTACCAGGGCAGCACAGTGCTCTGTGGATCTGAGCCACTCCACCAGGCACTCAGTCATCTTAGAAAACAGAACAGAGCATCGACTCAGAGCAGCCAGACCCAGCCTGGAAGAAGGGCCCATGTTTGCCAGCATTCTCCACTGGAGGCTGCGGGGCGGGGTGAGGCACCTTCTTAGAGAAAAGGACCCAGGCTCAGAGATGGCAATGCCCCAGGTTCATAGGGCTCACCAGCCCCTTCCTCCTACGGCAAAACCTGTCTGAAAGTGCCCAGTGGGCCTGGAGCCCTGCAGTAGTTGATGGCCTGGTATGTCCATCCTGGGGCATCTTTGCTGGGATGGACCATGAGGTTCTTCAGTCTTCTGGGAGTGCAGGGATTTCGTTCTTGGAGCCTAGGGCTGGGGCAGGTCCACTCACCATCTGAGTTTGTGCAAAATTCACCATGTACTTGATATGGGAATGGGAGTTTGCTAGGAGAGGATGCTGAGCTTACACTGGATTCCCAAGCATGTTAGTGACACACAAAAGGTGAAGAATTACATGGACTGCCAGTTTTGTGGTTGTCTTCACATAGCTTTGGACAGGCTGTACCACCGAGCTACAGCCCCAGCCTCTGACAAGTTAATTTTATAAAAGTGAAATAAAACCCCACTGCCTCACTAGCCAGGCTTAGGGCCAGGCAATGCAGGAGAGGTAGATTAGGCCCCTGGAACAGGATGGACACCATGAACCCTTGGACTGCGACTGCCAACTCCTTGCACTCGTCCTGTGGCCTCCTGGAGAGCAGTTCAGCAAGCATTTACGAAGCACCTCGCCAGGTGCATGAGACACCGCCTGCGCATTTGGTGGGGCTCCAAAGTGAGCTATTTGCCAGGGATGCGCTGGCTGAACCTGCTTGTGCTTGACAATGTACATCACTTACTGGTGGAGGGGCGCGTCCTTTTACGAAGAAGTTAAAGAACAGACAGGGCACACATAATCACCAAAGGCCAGTGTCCTGTCTAGGGAACCCGCCAACTCATTGCCCCAGCCGAGAGCAGAGGTCTCTCAGGTGGACAATCAGTGCATCTGTTTTCTCCACAGAGCTAGGCTTGCGCGCTGGCCTCCTTTTGTGCGAGTGTGTATGTATGTACTTACACACTTGTTGACTGATTGATTTGCTGTGCTGGGGATGGAACTCAGGGCCTTACACATGCTAGGCTAGAGCTCTACTACTGAGGTATACTCTGAATCCTAATTGGCCTTCTTTGAAATTCTGATTTTCCCCAACTTTTGGATATTTTTAAGCATACAAAAATATTGAAAGAATAGTACAAAAATCACTTTATTTTTATCACTAGACTCAAGAGTGACATTTGCCAGGGCTGGAGCAGTGGCTTAGCTGTTGTGTGCCTGCCTGGCATGTGCTAGGATGCAGGTTCAAATCCCAGCACCACTTTCACAACGAAGTGTCAGAGCAACGAAAGCGACATGAAAAACTAATTATTTCTCTTTCTCTCTCACTATCTCTCTGTGTAAAAAGAAAAGTGACATTTGCCTCATTTGCTGTATTTATATATTTATTACAGGTTCATATTTTTAATTTGGATTTCGGTTATACATACCTGACACTTAACAGTCTTCATCTACCTAGATCAGCCCTGCACATCACATGATCTTGAACCCTGATCTCACCTAAGAAGATTAACCACAACGTACCTATTAAATAATCTGTGATGCGCTGGGTGTGATTGCACATGCCCATAATCCCAGCTACTTGGGAGGCTGAGGCAAGAGGATCACAAGTTCAAGGTCAGCCTCAGCAACTTAGCAAGACCCAGTCTCAAAATAAAAAAAGTAAAAAGGGAGGCAGCTGGAGCGGTGCCTCAGCAGTTACGTTGCTTGCCTGGCATGCACCAGGACCCAGGTTCAAACCCCAGCACCACGTATACAACGAAGTGTCAGAGCAACAAAAACCACATGAAAAGCTAAAAATGAAATTGATTCTCTCACTGTCACTCTCTCTCTTTACAAACAAATAAACTAAATTAAAAAATTCTCTTTCAAAAAAAAGTAAAAAGGGCTAGGGATATAGTTCAGAGGTAAAGCACCCCTGGGTTCAATTCCCAGTACCCTCTGAAAATATTCTGTGACTCAGTCCATATTCGAATTTTCTTAGAGGTCCCAAAATATAAATTCTAAGTTTTCCTTTGATTCTGAACCTAATTCATGTCACCCATTGTATCTGATCGTTGTGTCTCTTTTTTTTTTTTAAAGATTTTTTTTTTTTTAAAGAGAGAGGGACAGTGAGAAAGACAGAGAAAGAGAGAAACAACTTTATTCAGTTCTTCACATGGCCTTAGTTGCTCCAACACTTAGTTGTGTACGTGGTGCTGGGGTTTGAACCCGGGTCCTCGTGCTTGCCAGGCAAGCGCTGAAACCGCTGAGCCACTGCTCCAGCCCCTTGTCTTGTCTCTTATTCTAAAATGATATCCCCACCCACACCCTGGGCATCTTAGAGATGCCCAGGGTCCTGCAGAATGCCCTTCTGGATTTGCCTGATTGCTTCCTCAAGGTGTCATTGGACTTATTCACTTAGCCCCCCTGTAAAAGGGAGGTTGGGTCTAAAGGTCCAATTGGATTTCAATCACAGGTTTTCGGCAGGGTTGGTCATGAGTGGGTGGTGTGTGTTGTCGGTGGCATCTGATGTCAGACACCTCTATCAGGAATGCCCAAGTCAGTCATCAGGATAAGGAAGTGACAGCCATCTCTTCTAGTGGATAAGTACTACTTTTCACTTTCTGATTCACAGTAATTTAGAAGAGGGCGATAATGCTTCCTCATTGCACGTTTCTCAAAGATTTCTGAATTTCTGAATGTTTTAGCACCCATTGGTAATCCTGGCCTGAATTAATTATTTCTTTGGGGTTGCAAAATGACTATTTTCTGTATATATATATATAAAGAGAGAGAGAGAGAATAAACTTTAGTTTTTTCATGTGGCTTTCATTGCTCTGACACTTTGTCGTATATGTGGTGCTGGGGTTTGAACTCGTGTTCTTGCACATGCCAGGCAAGTGCTGTAACCACAGAGCCACTGCTCCAGTCCCTCTTTTTATATTTAAGGTTTTTTTTCCCCTCTTTTTTCTTTGTGTAGCTGGGGACTGAACCCAGGGTTTCAAGCTTGCTAGGCAAGTACTTTACTACTAAGCAACATCCCCAGTAATTTACAGTTTTTATTTTGAGACAGGTTGCACTAAGTTGCTGAGGTTGGCTTCAAACTAGTGATTCTCCTGGCTTAGCCTCCCAAGGAGCTAGAATTACAAGTGTATGCCACCTTATCTAGATTTACTGCCCAGCGCTGTCTTTTGTTTTGTTTTTAACTTTTTTATTCTGTGAACTGAACCCAGAGGAGCTTTACCGCTGAGCTACATCCCTAGTCCTTTATATTTTTATTCTGAGATAGTCTCACTAATTTGTTTAGGGCCTCATTGAGCTGCTGAGACTGGTCTCAAACTTGTGATCCTCCTGCCTCCGTCTCCCGAGCCACTGGGATTGCAAGCATGCGCCGTTGTTCCTGGCTTATTTCCTTTTTACACAAAACTTATCATTTTAACCTTGGCTTTTATTTTTTTCTTTCTTTCTTTTTGGCGGTGGTGGGGTCAAACCAGGCAGGACCTTGAACATGCTAGGGCAAGCACTCTACCACTGAGCTACATACCTAGCCCTTTTTGTTTGTTTTTGAGATGGGATTTCACCGCATTGACCAGGCTAGCCTAGAATTCCTGGACTCAAGCGATCCTGGTCAGGTGGAACCACAGGTGTTCCACCACGTCTGACTTGGGCAGTTCTCTTTTTGGAGGGTCACTATCCCGTTTTCCACAGCAGTTGTGCCATTCCATAATGCCATCCACATTGTATCAGGTGCAAGTCTAGAGTAAGGAGTTCATATATGTTTAACTCTAATGGTGGCAAGTACATTTTTTTTCAAATATGAATGAATGGATCTCAAATTACGCAACAGTTTACAGTCCATTGCAGTCATTCTTTCTTCATGTTCACATTGAACCACATTTGACCAGTGCGGAATCTCTTCAAAGCAGTTCCATTGACCTTTGGAAATACTTGAAATACTGCTTTCTGGAACAAACGGCTCCAGTCCCTCAGATTTTGCGACCAGCCATTTCTCCAAAAGCCCTGTGGGGAATCAAGATCTGAGTGTTACAAGTGTGTATTACTACGGGGGTGTCATTGTGTCCATATCTTTTCAAAGGAGAGGGAATTTGTTATATTTAAAAATCATGAGTTCATATTGATGTGTTTTTTTTTTAAAGAGAGAAGGACAGTGAGAGAGAGACAGAGAAAGAGAGAAACAACTTTATTTAGTTTTTCACATGGCCTTAGTTGCTTCAACACTCAGTTGTGTATGTGGTGCTGGGGTTTGAACCCGGGTCCTCATGCTTGCCAGGCAAGCGCTGAAACCGCTGAGCCACTGCTCCAGCCCGAGAAGCAATTTTTATTGAGTTTTTCACATGGCTTGCGTTGCTCTGACACTTACTTGTGCACCTGGGTGCTGGGATTTGAACCCGTGTACTTGCGCATGCGAGGAAAGTGCCATAACCACCAAGCCACCACTCCAGCCCTCATATTAATATTTCTTTCTTTTTTTTTTTTTTTAAGGGCTGAGGACCGAACTCGGGGCCTTGCGCATGCTAGGCAAGTGCTCTGCCACTGAGCTAAATCCCCAACCCCTCATATTGATATTTCTGATTCAAATTTAACATTAGGGATTTGTGTGTGTTTGTGTGTGTTAGGGATTGAGCCCACCCTGGGTCTTGTGTTTGTGAGGCAAATGCTCTACCAGTGAGCTACACACCCAGCCCGGGTTTCTTTGACTTCATTCTTGTATTGTTTTTCTCTATTATATGCAGTTCTGTACCTTGACTCATTATTTAATCTCTCCTGAAGATCACTGCAAATCTGTCAATGGAGATCTTCCTCATTCTTTTTTATGGCTCAATAACCTTTAATTTTCTTTCTTTTTTTTTTCTATGGCCAGGTAAGATGGCCCAGAACTGTAAACCCAGCTAAGTAGGAGGCAAAGACAGGAGGATCATAAATTCAAGGCCAGCCTAAGCCTTTCTCAAAATAAAAGTTTAAAAAGTATGGAGGGGAGCTGGAGCAGTGGCTCAGTGGTTATGGCACTTGCCCAGCATGTATGAGGACGTGGGTTTGAACCCCAGCACCATATACACAATTAAGTGTTGTAGAACAAAAGCCACATGAAAAATTAAATAAAATTGATTCTTTTTCTCACTGTACCTCTATTTTGAAAAAAATAAAAAATAAAAAGGGGGGTGCTGGAGTGGTGGCTCAGCGGTTGGAACCCTTGCCTGGCATGCGCAAGAACCTGAGTTCAAACACCAGCACCACATACACAACTAAGTATCAGAGAAACAAAGGCCAGATGAAAAAATGAAATTTTCTCTCTTCCTCTCTTGAAAAAAAAAAAAAAGTGGTGAATGGGCCTGGGAACGTAGCTCAGGGGCAGAATGTCCTTGGGATCAATCTCCAGCACCATAAAACAAAAATCAAACTTTAGCCACAGAAAAATTTTTTTTTTAAGAGAGAAGGACAGTGAGAGAGTGAGAATCAATTTTTATTGAGTTTTCCACATGGCTTTCATTGCTCTGACACTTGGTTGTATATACATGGGTGCTGGGGTTTGAACTCATGTACTTGCGCATGCCAGGCAAGCGCCATAACCACCAAGTCCCTGCTCCAGTCCCTTTTTTAAGAATCAAGTTTTTTTAGTTTTTCATGTGGGTTTCATTGCTCTAACATTTTGTTGTGTGCATGGTGCTGGGGTTTGAACCTGTGTCCTCACACATGCTAGTCAAGCACCGAAACCGCTGAGCCACCACTCCAGCCCCTGCCACAGATTTTCTCAAACACAAATTGAGAGCCAGGTCTGGTGGCGTGTGGCTGTAGTTCCAGCTATTTGGGAGGTTTAGGCCTAACAGTTTGGGGCCAGCTTGGGGAACATAGAAAGATTCTGTCTCCAAAAACAAAACAAGTACAGAATAAGAACAATGAGCCGCCTATTCCGACGAGACTCACACGGCCCACTGACAGCAGTCCTTTGGAATTCAACCCATACAGGACTCAGTGAGGCTGTGAACATGGGGCACCATGGGCCAGACTTGTCTGGTGACCACGACTTCAGACAACTGTAACTCATCCCTGAGCACTCACTTCACACCAGGCACTTGGGACCTTGTTTCTTAAGACTGCTTTCTTTGCTCACAAGAGCTGGGATGCCAGTGGTTGTAGCCCACCAGTATGCGGGCAGAAGTCACAGGAGAGAACTTTTTCTGAGAGCACTGGGAAGGGAGCAACCAGCTGCCCAGGGGAGTCAGGAAGGGGCTGAAGCCCCGAACTCCAGTTTGGAGGAGCTCCGTGTGCAGAGGCACATGGCAGGGAGCCTCCCGTGCAGAGCGGGGGGCACGGAAGGCAAGGGTGAGGGTGCAGTGCAGAAGCTGGTGGCCTCTCATGCCTCACTCACGGCCAGACCTGCTGTGTGGTGTGCAATGTGGCATGAGCTGGGGCACAGCAAGGGGACTCTGCTGGCTGATTGATGCCTGGATGTTAAGTGGGGAGGTCAGAGCATTGTGTGGTATGGACAGAGGCCTGAAAAGGGGATGGAGGCGGGGCTTCTGAAGTGACCCATGGAGCATGTGGGACGGTGAGTTTACCAGTGCATAGAGGTGGGACCTAGATGGATCTTGTCATTGCCCAAGATTGGAGCCACAGGAAAGGGGTGGGGGTAGAGGCCCTGGGCAGGCTGATTCTCCTTGCGAGTTGGTCCCTAGTACCCGGGACACTCAGTTTCCAAAGACATCATCCTGACTGGGACCAAGGTGGGCAGGCACCTTTGGAGGATTTCGACTCAGCTGTGTCCACTGGCCAGGCCCCCCTGAACGTCACTACTGCGCCAACTAGGCAGCTCAGCGACAGGGCTGGGGGTGGTGGGGAGACTCGCCTCAGCCCCCTTCTCCACCCCACCACAGAGCACCTGATGGGGAGGGGGTCCTGGCTGATCTGTCACTTCTAGAGTTTGCTTCTCCCCTAGGGCTGAAGCAAAAAGAAACTGGAGTGACCAACTGCAGCTGCCGAGTGTCTGCATTTACGCTTTTCCCTCAGTCAGCTCGGCATCAGCTCAGCAACTCCCTGCAACTCTCGCTGAAGCTTTACTACTGCGACTGGACAGAGGGGTGGCCTGCAGACCACCTGGCTTGTTTCAGGCTGGGGCTCCAGACCAGAGGAGCCCGCTGCATTGTCACTGCTGTTTCCCTGCCACGCTGTCTCCCACAAGACCTCCTTGTGTCTTGGCTGTGAGAGGGACCTGCAGGGGGCCTTGACCGAGAGCCTCTTGGGGTGGGCAAGCAGCAGCTCTTCTCCCCAGCTGGCCAAGTCCCAGGGATAGGAGGGGAAAGGCACGACTTCGTTTTGTTTTGGGGACCTTAAGGGCAGTTTATCGTATTCCTCACATCAGTGCCAGGCATCAATTTTGAGACCACCTTTCTCCGTCTGTGCTGGACCCATGGCAGCAACACAGCTCTTCACAGACTGGCTTCCTTCTTTGACACTCAGCCCTTCCGCTGAGTAGAGCTGCCAGAATGCAGGAAAGGCCAACTGCCCCCTCCACTCAGGCTGGCAGTGGCTGGGAAAGCTGTTTCAGCCATGGGAAGCTGGGCGGCCATTGGTGTTGCCCAGGGGCTGCTGCTGGGCAGAGATAACACCACAGGAAGGGTGGGGTGGCAGGAGCCCTCCCAAGAGTGGGGCTTTCACATAAACAATGAGCTGCTGGCGGCCAGAGCAGGAGGTGATTCATCTCCCCTGCTGTGGATCCCACTGGCTGCGTCCACCGGGCACAGAGAAACTAGCTCTGGCCAGATGCCCACACCAACCCCCTCATTGTGCAGGTCAGGGATCTCACCTCAGTCCTTCTGGTACCTGGCCTCATTTCAAAAGCCTGGGAGTGCCCAAGAAGCGGTCTAGGGAGCACTCAGTTGCACCAAAGAGAGCAGAAGTCGTTGCTCTCCTCGGGGAACTGGCTGAGATCTGGTTTTGGGATCGGGGAAGCGGACTGCAGAACTGGTGGTCTCACTTCCCTCCCTGGGCTCCCACCTGCCCATGCCAAGAGGCATACAGTGGTGACTTACTGGGTCACCCTCCGAGCAGTGCCTTGGGCTGCCATCACCCCACTGTCAATCTGAGGCAATAATCCTGACTGAGAAGATTGAAGGGGGACTGGAGCTTTACATCTGTCTGAAAACAGACTGTGGGAGAGGCCAGGGTACCCCAGATGCCAGGACGGAAGAACACAGACACTTTTAATTGGGTGAGACCCCAAGTGGTGTGTGGACAGACAGACCCTATCCACTGTATCCTGTGCCTCTGCTACAAGGTCCTTCTGGCAGGAATAACACAGTCTCCTCTCAGGTGGCACCTGAGGAGCAGGTCCGAGTCCTGAAATATACAACAGCCACTGGGTGGCACAGTCAAGCCCTGGCATAGCTCCTAGTTACTGCTTGGCCTTCTTCACGATGGTACCCACAGCGGAGATGACAGTGGTCTTGGAGCCACTGGCGCTGGTGGTGACGGTGACAACGGCTGGCAGGGTGGCAGTGGTGGTGAGAATGGTGGGCTGTGCTATTGTCGTCACCGGGATGGCGGAGTCCCACTTGCTCTTTCTCTTTTGGGCATCTGAAGATATGCAAAGAGAAATCAGGTCCAAGGCCAAGTGAAAGCAGAGCAGCTATCCCCTCCGAGTAGAATGCAAGGCCCAGGAAACCCCAGGGGAGCCCAGGGAATCTGCTGGGCCGGGTGTGGCTTGGGGACAGAGCAGGGTGGGGCTGGGACAAGCCACACCTACCTGCGACAGCAGTGCTGGCGGTAGTTGTGGTGGTAGCTGTGGCATTGGTGGTGGTGCCTTTCTTGGTACCCGTCACAAACTCAATCTGGAGGGTGGAGAGGGGAAAATGAGGCCAATGCAGAGCCCTGTGCCCACTTCCTGTGTCATCCGTCTGCTCCAGGGGGACAAGAGCTTGGCAGTATACAGAGGCATTAAAAGTCACCTCAGCTATGAGCATCTGGGGAGGGAGAAGTGCCTGGGAACAGCCTGAAGGACTTTTTACCACTCTTCAAAAAGCTTTCCCAACAGACGGCGGTCCCTCCCGGCATCACAGGTTTTGCGCATTCCCGGCACCCCTGCCCACCACCCCACCTCACATGCCCGGAACCGGTTGGCCAGGCCCCTCCTCCTCACACCCAGGAGGCGGTGCCCGCCCGCACAGGGGAAGGACAGCTCCGGTCCCCAGGCGCTGCAGACACGTCCCTGCAATAAGCCTGGGGTTTGGAAGGGAAAGGGAAAGAGAGAGAAGGGAGATTCAATCAAGGGTTAAGAATGAGAAACCAGATTATCCCCTCACACCAGCTCCCACCAGCCAGGACCTTCAGAGGGCCACCATTGCATCCAGGCCCTGCAGTCCCTCTGCTCAGGGGTCACAGCGGCTGTGAGGCTGACCTGTTCTAACCAGATGCCTAGCTTTCCTTCTTGGAGGCTCTGGTTATAAAGGCACAGTGTCCAGAGGATGGCATTTTAGTCTCAGGGCTAAGTTGATACTCATGAAGGACCTGGACCACATTACTGGGAAGAAGTGGTACTTGGGGTTCCAAAAGAAGTATTTACCTGGCCGTCAGCCATGACCTATAGGGAAGCACCCAAGCGGGCTGCTGAAGTCAGTTCTGCAGGCCAAGAAGTGCAATGCCTGGAGCAGGCTGGGGCCCACTCTCACAGAGAGACACTTCTCTCCATTCAGGTCAGGGAGGGCACCGATGACCCAACGACCCACAAGACAGTGCCACCTGGGCTCTGAGGTTGTGAGTGGGGAGGGGAGGGGAGTGAAAGCATGACAAGTGAATTACAAGACACCAAGAATGGAACAATGGGTGGCCTTCACCAGCCAAGTCAGAGGCGTGGCTGTAGCCTGCAGGCCTAGGCAGCTCAGAGCCTCAGCAGGCGATGTACGAAGTACAGAAGTACGGGGGCCGGGTGGGTGGAGGAGCTGGGGAGTCCTGGCTCAGCCAGCAGGACCCATACACCCTATGCCTGCCGTTCTCATTCTGCGGTCTGTCACCACTTACTTTAGTTCGCTCCTTTTTGGCCTTTTCCAATTTGTCCATTTCAATCTTCTGGGCCTTGGCTAGAGACAAGAGTGGGTGTTAAAGGGAGTCTGCAGCAACTTTGGCCTACGAAGCCTAGTCGGCACTATACTCTAACTTAAGGCCTTTACAGGATGAGAGTTCTTTTTTTGTGTTAGGCAAAATGAAATGCGAGCTGGGGGTTAACACAGAGCAGGGGCTCAATCCAAGGGCAGGGAGGCTGCATATCCTGTCTGGAGAGTTCCTCACTCCTGAGCTCTAGGGACTGGGAATGCAGGCCCTTATGGGTACTATCTTTCTACTGACCGGAAAAGCAACGGATATGAATTTTATAAAATGGTGCAACTAATCAAATTCAGAAAAGAAAACTTTGTGTGGGTCAAACAAAACACACACAGGCCAGGCCATGATCTGGACCATGGGCTGTTGGGTGTATGTGGTGCTGGGATATGAACCTGGGTACTCACGCATGCCAGGCAAGTGCTCCGCCACTGAGCCACCGCTCCAGTTCAAAGGCATGAACTCTTTGAAATTCCTCCCAGTTCTCCATGTAGTGCTTTCACTGGCCTTAGAATACACATCCCTCGGGGCTGCAGTGGTGGCTCAGCAGTTGGAGCACTAGCCCGGCATATGCAAGGACCTGGGTTCAAACCCCAGTACCACAAAGGCCAGATTGAAAAAAAAAGTGATTGTTTCCTTCTCTCCATCTTTGAAACAAACAAAAAACCCAAAACACATCCCTGGCTGTGGCTGACTGTCCCTATGCCTCTCTAAATCTTAGCTCCAACATGGTTTCCTCATTTCCTCAGCGTGGTCTTTCAAGCCCTTTAGCCAGATCAGGTGACCCTGCCTGCCAATCCCTCCACAGGCTCCCTCAGCCCTCCAGCTCCCAGTACTAGGAATTGAATCCAAGGGCACTCTACCATTGAGCTACATCTTCACCCTGGGCCTTTTTATTTTTTGAAATAGGCTATGGATAAGCTGCTCAGGCTAGCCCTGAAGTTGTGATACTCTTGTCTTAGCCTCCTGAGTAGCTGGGATTATAGGCATGCACCACCACGCCTGCGTCTTCCCTTGATCATTTTTTTTTTATTTTTTTGAAGAGAAAGAATCAATTTTAGTTTTTCATCTGGTTTTTGTTGCTCTGACATCCAGTTGTGTATGTGGTGCTGTGATGTGAACCTGGGTACTCACGCATGCCAGGCAAGTGCTCCACCAGCTGAGCCACCACTCCAGCCCTCCCCTCCCATCTTAATACACCAGTGTTGGAATTATTGGTTCAATCATCTTCTTTGCTATATTTAAGTCCTTTTTTTAGTAGTACTGGGGATTAAACCCAACGCCTCATACATGCTAAACAAGTGCTTTACTTCTGAGCTATGTCCCCAGCCCTTTCAAGAAGTACTTTAGGGCTGGAGTGGTGGCTCGGCAGTTACGGCACTTGCCTGGCATGCGCTGGCATGTGCAAGTACATGGGTTCAAACCCCAGCACCACATACACAACTAAGTGTTGGAGCAATGAAAGCCATGTGAAAAACTCAATAAAAATTGATTCTCTCTGTCTCTCTCACTCACTGTCCTCTCTTAAAAAAAAAAAAAAAAAAAAGAAGTACTTTACAATGTTGAGAGGGTTGTGCTAAACTGCCCAGGCTGCTCTTGCATTTTTTCTTTTTTTGGACCAGGGATTGAACCCAGGGACACTTAACCACTGAGCCACATTCCCAGCCCATTTTTATTTTTTATTTTGAGACAGGGTCTCATTAAGTTGCTTAAGGCCTTGTTAAGCTGCTGAGGCTGGCTTTGAACTTGTGATCATCCTGCCTCAGCCTCCTGAGCTGTTGGGACTACAGGCGTGAAACACTGAACCCAGCTGGTCTTGGCCTTTTGGTCCTTCTGTCTCAGTCTCCCAAGTAGCTGGAATTACAGGTTTGTGCTCCCATAGCCTGACTTATATTTATTAGTCTTTTAAGTTAGGATGGTTGGAACGAAGGTTACCTAATGCCTCATAGTAGGAGTCCTCAGACCAGCCATGGGGGTCAAACATATCCTGAAAAAGAAAAGGTTAAGCTGTAGTTAGAAGACCACCAGATAACAAATGACTTAAGAATCTTTCCATGAATTTTTTTGGCTTGGAGCCCCCTGCCTCTTTACAGCACAGGGGCTCAGCCGCCATCCCTGATCTCCACCTGTGTAGCCAAAAAAGCTTAGGAACATGGGAGTGATGATGTTCCTGCCCAGTAACACCAATGGCTGGCCAACGGGGACAGTAAATGCACATGTGGGTTCTAACTGGTCAGGGAACAGGTTTTTTTTTTAAAGAGAGAGGGTCAGTGAGAGACAGAGAGAGAAAGAGAAAAGCAATTTTTATTTAATTTTTCATGTGACTTTCATTCCTCTGACACTTTGTGGTGTACATGGTGCTGGGTTTGAACCCGTGTTCTCGCACATGTCAGGCAGGTGCCATCACTGCCAAGCCATCGCTCCAGCCCCAGGGACCAGGTCTTTTGCTGGCATCTTTTTGTTAAACTATTTCAGAGCATCAGGGACTCAAAAACAATAGAGATGGGACCCGTGCTCTTCAACCTGCAGTGCTGCTACCTTTCTGTGGCACCAGGTCAATCCCAGGAGTGAGCAGAGTTCCGGGAACCCTCTTAACCCTCCAGTCTCAGAGTGTGGGATGTACCTTTGGGTAGTTGGTGCCCAGTTCATCAATGGCACAGAACTGGATCAATTTCTCGTAGATGCTGCAAAGAAAACAGTGTCATCAGTGAGAGGGACAGTTCCCAGGTTCCTGCAGGGCTCTGGAACAACTAAGCCCTGGGGCTGAGACAGAGATGAAACTCTTAAGGCAACCATATTGCTCTAAACAAGCTTCCAGATGGGAGGGCTGACCTCACAGCTTCTGGTTTTCTACCCTCCCTGGGAATGGAAATGTATCTGGGGCCAGGACCAGGAGTAAGATGTCGGCTCCACTCTGTCTAATCTGGATGTATCTTACTCGTAGTCTGCATGGCTGGGTTGAATCCACTACAGCCAGGCCCATGCAAGAGCCAGGATAGGTTCCCACTGTCACACACGACATTCTTCCTGGGTTTGTCCCTAACTAGAATATTCGATGGATTAAGACCCAGATATACCTGTCCCTAAAACCTCTCACCTGTAAGCAAAACCAAGCTTTAGAGTTGAAAGAAGAAATCTACTTCTTACTTCAACCTACTTGATTGGCCAACTCTTGCACTGTACGGATGAGGAAACCTTGAGGAGCTGTGCTTCGGGAGCAGAGGAGGGTAAGAACACAGCCAGGCCTCCACACTCCAGCCCACATTTCTTGGCTCTCCTGTAAATTGGTTCCTGTGCTTGGTTTGGATCTAACTGAAAAACCTCCAGCAGGGTAAGGCAGCTGGCTATGTCACAGGTAATTAGAATAAGGAGAACTTGGGTGATGGCCTCATGGAGCTCAGGGGGAATCAAAGCTGGGCTTCTCCTCAGCCCCTCCAGGGAACTCTCCTGGTCCCCATCCACACTATTGACTTAACTTACCTGCAGGCTCATGGGAAACTCACCTAGGGTTCCGAAATTCTTTCTTCCTTTGGATGATGTAATTCATATCCATTCCCTCCTTTATCTTTCGCTCATAAAGCTTCTGGATCTTGTCCTATGAAGAACAGAAGAGTATATATAACAGATGCCCACCCAGCCACAGCCAGTCTATGTATAAATACAAGAGCTTCACGATGCCCCTCCAGTTATACCCTCCTTTTCCACCCAGCCTTTGAACAGAGCTGCTCATAGGCAAGACAAACCAAGACCCATCTGTTTCCACTGCAGATTTCCCCTGACCCTCTCTGAGTAGTCAGCACAGTGACTACTAAAAAGGTCAAGGTGGAGAAGGCATGGGGAAGACAAGAAACAAAGTCACGCTTGGTTCTCAGCACCCAAATCACCTGAAGAGCTTAAGGTGTCCCAGCTGATGTGCAGGGAGGGCTGAAGGCTGTTTTTCTTTTCTTTTTGTTTAAAAAGAGAGAGGAACAGGGGCTGGAGCGGTGGCCAGTGGTTTCGGTGCAAGTTTCAAACCCCAGCACCACGTACACAAGGAAGTGTTGGAGAGAGGGAGTGTGAGAGAGACTGACTTTTATTTTCATGTGGCTTTTGTTGTGTATGTGGTGCTGGGGTTTGAACCTGCATCCTTGTGAATGCCAGGCAAGCATCACAACGGCTGAGCCACTGCTCTAGCTCCCTGAAGGCTGATTTTAAATTAATTATTTTCAGTTCTAGGGACTGAATCCAGGGACACATTATCACTGAGCTATATCCTGGGCCCTGTTTCTATTATTTATTTATTTGGTACCAGGGACTGAACCTAGTGGCTTGTTAATTAACCACTGAGCCACATCCCCTTTTTACTTATTTACAAATAAATAAAAATAAATGGCCCTTGTTATTTTTTGAGACAGGTTCTCCCTAAGTTGGTTAGGGCCTTGCTAAGTTGCTGAGGCTGGCTTTGAACTTGCAATCTTTCTGCCTCAACCTCCATAATTGCTGGAATTTTAGGAATATATCATCATGCCAGATTGGTGTTAAATTTTAACAGAAAGTTGAATCCTCAGTAAAACTGTGAATCTCAGCCAGGTGTGGTGGTATACTCCTGTAATCCCAGCGGCTTGGGAAGCTAAGGCAGGAGGATCACAAATTCAAAGTCAGCCTCAGCAACTCAGTGGGGCCCTAAGCAACCTAGTGAGACCCTATCTCAAAATAAATAAAAACAGACTGAGGATGTGGCTCAGTGGTTAAGAGTCCCTGTATTCAATCCCCAGTTCCAAAAAAATAAACACACCCCCCTAATCCCCAAAACCACCACCACCACAATAAAAACCCTTTGAATCTCAAGAGACCTGTGTCCTTTTATGGGAAGGCAGGAGTGGTTTTTTTTTTTTTTTTTTTTTAAGTGCTATACTCTATGCATGCTGGGAAAGTGCTCTTCCACTGAACTAGTCTTAGAATGTCTTTTGTGAGGAGGCTCACAGGTGCCTGGCTCGTGCCAGTTTATCAAGGGTCATGATCAAGGGTCAAGAGCTCATCTCATTTTGATCAAAACTCACAGATCCCTGGTTTGGCTCTCAATGGGAAACAGGAGAACCACCTGGCTGGGATCCAGACTCGCCTACTGGGCCAGTGACACAGTATCCTCAGGGTCAGAATCCTGCCTGGTTCAAAGAGATGATGCCTGTGGCATGTGGCACCAGTGCTGCCCTGTCATAGGAAAGTTTTTTTTGTTTTTGTTTTCTAAAGAGAGAGGGACAGTGAGTGAGTGAGTGAGAGAGAGAATCAACTTTATTTAGTTTTTCATGTGGTTTTCATTGCTCCAACACTTTGTTGTGTATGTGGTGCTAGAGTTCGAACTCGCATCCTCACGCACTTGAGGCAAGTGCTGTAACTGCTCCAGCCCTACAGGAAAGAGTTCTAAGACACCTGATCTGAGGGCAGAGGAACCTCTGAAAGTGTGGTCTTAGCAGGAAGGTAAGACCTAATTCAAGATCTATCTGCAGCATCCCCAGTCTGGTAGTTAAATATACAGATTCTCCTGAAGGAAAACATTTGGGACACCCTTCCCCTGCAAGAGCAGGAGGCAGAGCTGGAGGTTCCAAGTGACACTGCTTAGGATGGACACGTGAGGAGAGGTGGCTCACTCCCCTGGTCAGAAGGCAGATTTTTTCTGCCAAGATGGGCCTGAGGAAGCACTGAGAGGTCTGTGATCCACTTAACCACCAGGGAAGAGAGAAGCTGAGAGTGACAAGCCACTTTCCTCCATCTCATCTCATCAAGCATAACGGAAGGGCTCACAGAAGGCTTGGCAGCTTGCGGCAGCTCATCTCACGCTGACTTTGGTGGGGTTTCCAGGCCCATAAGATGGATTCTGCTACCTTAGCTGAACTGAACTGCTTGCTCAAATTCCATAGTTCCTGCCCCTAGGAGGATCTAAAAAGGAGAGATATTTCAAATTTGAGGGCTGAGTGGCTATCTGGCTCTGCCTGGCAGGTCTCTGGAGTTGTCCTTACAAGCTGGAACCTGTTGTCTGGCATGGAGGATGACTCAATCCTGAGGGCCAGCAGTAGAGCAGACAACTCAACAAAGGGTCAACAAAGGGAGGAGACTTCTGGGAAAGGAAGAGAAGCTGTGCTGTACTCCAGCCCTGATTCTGGCCCTTCCCTGGTCTACTGCATTCTTCAGCCCCAGGTCCCATTAGTCATCCATCCGTCTGGGTGGTGCCATGGGCTTGCTGTGTAGCCAGAGGCACCCAGTAGAAGCTGCGGGATCAAAGGAAGGCAGGTGGACCAGGTCCACAGCTGCACAGCTCTGGGCATCAGCCATATTATTACACAAGGTCCCACTCACAGGAGAACCTGTAGAGGGATAAGGAAACCATGGCGGAGGTGGAAATGCAGAAGTCCCGCTCCCAGGGAGTAAGTGCATGAAGCGCTCCCAGCTCAGGGACTTCAAAGCCTCAGGTCAGGTCTGTAGGAGAGCAGCTGCTCAATTCTCACACAGAGAATACGGACAGGAATCTTATGATACAGAAATGCTGTGCTTTTGGGGTGAAGGTGTGGCTCAACGGTAGAGCGCTTGCCTAGTATGTGAGGCCCTGGGTTCCATTCCCAGTACTACAGGAGGAAAAAATGTATAAACACTGTATTTTCACACTCGTATAATTTGTTTTCCAGTCTGATGCTTCCTCTAGACATTCCCGCTGGTTTTACTGGGTGCAGGGAAAGATGCAAGGCTTAGGGCCTCGCTGAGGAAGGCTGGGGGCTGCTAGGACACCAGGTGACATGGTAGCTGTGGCTATGGGTGTCAGTTCCTGAGATCTGGCTAACCAGAGGTAACCAGTATTGCAGTGCCTGCCTATCTGGCAGTTTCTTGAAAAGAAGCCTCAACCCCTTTCCCTGCCTTGACCTCTTAAGATCTGGTGACCCCACCTCATCCACACTGATCTCAGCAGCCAGGCCCTGGGCTTACCTGTAAGTGATTTGAACATCTGCCAGGGGGTTCTGGTGGGATCTTGATTTCGTCAGGTGACATGTTCCGGACTCTTTCAGAAAAGGAGGCTGTTGAGAAAATATGGTGAAAATTCTGTAGGTTGAGTATCAGGACAAGGGGCAGAGACTGACAAAAACATAGCATACAAAATGTTTTCAGGGAGGGATAAATGCTGTGAAAACAGGAAAACAGCTGGGTGGGAGGGTGCACACCTATAATCCCAGTGACTCAGGAGGCTGAGGCAGGAGTATCTCAAGTTCAAGGCCAATCTCAGCAACTCAGCGAGATCCTAAATATAAAATATAAATATATAAAAAGGGCTGGGGAAGCAGTTTAGTGGTAGAGAACCCCTGGGTTTAATTCCCAATAGTGCCCCAAATAGGGAAACAACAGTAAAACAGGGTGCTCAAGTGTCACCTGCGGTGAGATCAGAAGGAGCTAGCCACGTGGCAACCTGGGGGGAGAGAAAATTCAGGTAGAAGGTGCAGATGAACAACATATACTATCAAGTCCCAGTGGTAAGCTTTTTTTACCTCCTTTTTTTTTTGGTTGTACTGGGAATTAAATCCAAGGCTTCAGGCTTGCTAAGCAAGTGTTCCACCACAGAGCTCATACAGTCTCAGCCCTTTTTCTATTTTTATTTTGAGACATGGTCTTACTAAGCTGCTCAGGCTGATCTTGAACTTGTGATCTTCCTGCCTCAGCCTCCCTAGACACTGGGATTACAGGTGTACCATTGTTCCTGGCTCCCACTGGTTAACTACTACTTTAACCCAGGGGTGCTTAACAACTGAGTCACATCCCCAGACCTCTTTATTTTAAATTTTGAGACAAGGTCTTGCTAAATTGCTGAGGCTGGCCTTGAACTTGTAATCCTCCTGCCTCAGATTCCCAAACTGCTGGGATTATAGGTGTGTGCCATTGCGCCTCGCCCACTGGTTAACTTTTTTGTTGTTGTTGTGTACATGGTGCTGGGGTTTGAAGCCAGGTCCTCCATGCTACCAGGCAAGCACCATAACGGCTGAGCCACTGCTCCACGCCCCCATTGGTTAACTTTTAAGAATTGAGTATGTCAGTGCTGGGCTGGGAAATGTTTAACATTTCCAGTTGGGGGGAGGTGGAAAAATCAAGATCCTTAGCATTTGCTAATTCTCAGGGTATAAATTCCCTTTCTGTGGCCAATTTTAAGCTACCAACTGAAGTCACTGAACCCGGGAGGAATTATGCAGTTAACTCACTGTGAGGTGGCTCCAGCCTCCCACTGAGTAGTCTCTACAACACCTCTACTATAATTCCAGACATTAGGTGCTCAGTGGCACCCTTTAGTTTTGACCTGCCTAGGCTATGGGAGAAAGCATGTTCAGGGTTCCCTAGATTTTGGGTTGTGCATATAAACTTACCTGCTGGGGACTGGCATATATGGTCTTTGTCTTGGCCCACTTAATTTTGGGGAACAAAAGGCCTGAGTCTGACCTTGAGAACCACAACCCCAAGGGACAACTCCCTCAGAGATTTGCCCGGCCCACCCATGCCTCCTACCCTCTCCCCTGCTCCCTTGCCTGTAGCCTCTGGCCACCCTGGTGACCGCAGAGTCCTGCTCTGGATCACCCAGACAATGCGCTGTTTGTTCCAAGATTCTGCCTGTGCTCTTTAAAACATTCTTTCATGAAAAGGACCATACAATGAGCAAACAGCAGGCGGAACAGGGCGGGGCAGGAGCAAGGGGAAGAATGCACAAGCTACCACTAACATCCAGCAAGTACTTACTGAGGACCTACTGTGTGTGCCAGGTCCTCAGGCTAACTCATGTCTTTCTTCCTTTTGTGGTACTGGGGATTGAACCCAGGGCTACTTTCCACTGAGCAATGCCCCCAGCCCTGCTTAAACTTTATTTTGAGATAGGGTCTCCCTAAATTGCTGAGACTGACCTGGAACTTCTGATCCTCCTGAGTAGCTGAGATTTACAGGGGTGCGAGGCTAACCCATTTTTTAGACCAGTTTCCCGTTTCTCAGAGTAATTGCCTAGACTGTAAGGGCTGGCCTAGCACAGCCTTCCGGGTCTCTTCTCTCAAGGTTGGGTTAATATTATTATTGTTTTTTTGAGCCAAGGTCTCACTATGTTTTCAAGGATGGCCTTGAACTTCCAGATTCAAATGACCTTCTTACCTCCACCTCCTAAGTAGCTGGAACTACAAGTGTGCCACCATGCACCACTTAGGCTAATATTTCTTTTGCAAACAAGATTACTTTGATCTCTGCTTCTATTATGGCGATGAACACAGCATTGAGCAGGGCTAGGGACAACTCCCCAACTTGTCAGTCTAGCTGCTGGGGTTCCAGCCTGCATATGCTACAAACATCCTACGGCAGGGGCTTAAGTCCAGGGCAGTCCTGATTTTTTTAGGTACAGACTTAGGTATTGAACCCAGGGCCTCACACACAGTAGGCAGGCACACAACCACTAAGCGACATCCACAGCCCTTTTAAATTTTATTTTGAGACACGGTCTCACTAAGTTGTTCAGGCTGGTCTTAAATTGAGATCCTCTTGCTTCAGCCTCCCAAATAGCTGGATTACAGGGTCTGCACCACCACACTGGCCAGGGCAATCTTAAAACATGAGTACAAGCACTGCTGTCAATGGATTTTTCCTGGACACACCCCAAGGACAGAGTACCAGACTGATATTTTGAGGGAGGGCAAGAGGACAGAGATTGGGTGATTCATAGATCAAAGGTCTTGCTGTGGGCCTGAATTGCCACGACAGCCAAAGAGCTGTTTCCACAAAGGGACTATGTGCTTCTCTCTGCCCAGCACTTTCTTTTTGTCTCCTGATTTCTCAAGCAAGGCTGACAACCTGTTCTGGCTGGGGTTCAAGCCTCATTCTGACTTCCTTCTTCCTCTCAGCCCTGAGATGGGCAGAGAAGTTCTATGCCTGAGTTCAACGAGGCTGCAGAGGCCAGTTGAGAGTGGAAGCAGCTGGGAAGAGCTGGTCCTCATATTTCATGAGCATCAGCAACAAAGGCAAGGAGGCCTTGGCAGGAGCTGGGCAAATAAACAAGGAAGGTTAAGTTCTTCCCAAGACTGGAGGGATAATGTGTGCATGTGACAGGGAGACAAAGAATGCCCTTTGGCATTTGCCAGGAAAGCCTTTTAGAAAAACAGGGTGTGACACTGTTGCCACAGTAACCCCACTACCCTCCAGGGTGCAAATGGTACATAGTATAACAGGAGGGAAACCCCTCTGAGCTCTGGGCTAGGAACGCGAGAATTACTAGGAAGTGACTGACAATAAACAGGCAAAGTCAGAAAAACAAAGAAGTTATTGCACAGATTTTAGAAGCAATTTTTCAGTGATTTTCTTTCCTAAGTTCCAGAATGAATCCAATGAATGACAACATCAGCTCTGTGTATCTAGTTACAAGCAGCGAGAGCCTTGAACCATCTTCTCAGGAAATTCATCAGTGAGTCCACAGACATCCAGGGCAGTACCCATGTGTGTGGCTGCTGCCTGGGTCTGCTGGGGACAGTCTGGGAGGGCAGCTTCAGTAAGGATTTAAGAAGTCTGCAGCAGCAAGAATCACCCCTGGTGCATGCCCTTGTCAGAAAGCACCCCCAGTTTCCACAGTTGCCAGGTTGGAATCTGAGCAGGAGTAGCTGATTCAACAGGCTTATGAGGTGGCAGGGAGCAGGCAAAGTAAGCAAGAATAGGGGACCTGAGGTCGCCGGCAGGGTGTTGTGGGGGTCTATAAGCAGGAGGCAGGGCAGGGAGATGTTTTTAGCTCATGAGTGGCATGGAGAACCCACCTGACTGTGGCCCCAGCACTTGCTGTACCTGGTACCTGTAGGGGCGGGGGCAGTGGAGTCACTGCGCGTATGGACATCTCTGTGAGGAGATATAGTGCTGGAGACACCTCATCTATGAGTTGGATTCTCAGCTCTCTTACTTGCTCTTTCCAACTACAAGTTTGAAATTGTTTCTCATACCAGCTGAATAACCTGAGTTCTGATACCCAGAGTAATAAATTAATTAACAACAGGAGCTGAGCTTAGGCAGAAGAGATGACAAGCATGGCTGCAAAAACGTAAGCCACTCTCCACAAAACAAGCTACACATTCAGTGTAGCTGAACGTGAGGAGCCGACCTAGCTACTCCTCAATGAAAAAACTTAGAGGGTTCAAAACTGTGCAGCTTAAAGATGCATTTGTATCCTCTGTGGGTAAAGGAAAAAACAAACTGGTTCATCCTACAATGGAATGTTCCTTAGCACTAGAAAGAAAGAAAGATGGATATACTCAGCAACGTGGATGACTCTCAGAAGCACCATGCCAAGATGATCCCTCTATACCAGCGGTTCTCAACTGGGGTGATTCTGCTTACAGGACATTCGGCAATGTTTGGAGATATGTTCTACTATCATATCTGGGGAAGGAGGGGAGAATGCTTTTGGCCTTTAATGGGTGGAGACCAATGCTGCTGATAAACACCCCAAAATGCACAGGATGGCCCTACCACAGGGAATGGTCCAGCCCACAGCATCAATAGATTCTGACTGAGATGAAATTCTAAAGCAGGCAAAACTTCCAAAGAAAGTAGAGCACTTCTTCCCTGAGGCTGAGGAACAAACTGTCTGCAAAGGGGAGTGGAGCACAAGGGAACATTTTGGAGAGATGGAGATGTCCTGGGGCTAATCCAACTATATGCATCTATTAAAATTCATCAAACAGCATACGTAAAATGGGCAAATTTTACTTTGTAAATTAAAAAACATACTTAAACAAAGCTCTCCCTTTTCTTGGGGGTTGGAGAAGCTAGTGATGGAACCCAGGGGTGATTTACCACTAAAGCTACATCCCCAACCCTCACCTTTTTTTTTTTTTTTTTTTTAGGGCTGAGGACCAAACTCAGGGCCTGGAGCGTGCTAGGCAAGTGCTCTGCCACTGAGCTAAATCCCCAACCCCATCCCCAGTCCTTTTAACTTATTTTGAGACAGGGTCTTGCTAAGTTACCCAGTCTGGCCTCGAACTTGTGATCCCCCTGTCCAGGCTCTGCAGTGGCTCGAGCAGAGGTCCAAGCCACCTTGCCTAGCTCAACCAAGCTATTTTTATTTTTCATTATTTATTTATTCGGTACTGGGGATTGAACCCAGTGGTGCTTTACCTCTGAACTACATCCCGAGTTTTTTTTTTTTTTTTTTGAGACAAGGCCTTATTAAGTTTCTGAGGCTAGCCTCAAACTTGCAATCCTCCTGCCTTAGTCTGCCAAGCAGCTGGGATTACAGGCGTGAACCACCACGTCCAGCTCAACAAAGTTATTTTTAAAATGTGGCATGGAGCTGGGTGTGGTGGCCCATGCCTATAATTCCGGTGGCTTGGGGGCTGAGGCAAGAGGATCACAAGTTCAAAGCCAGCCTCATTAACTTGGTGAGACCCTGTTTCAAAATTAAAAAACAAAACAAAACAAAAAAACCCAAAAGGGCTGGGGAAGTAGCTTAGTGGTTAAAGTGCTGCTGGGTTCAATCCCTAGTACCAAAAAAATAAAACAAATCCACAATACCAAAACAAACAAACAAACATATGGCACAGAGAGAAAAGTGCCAAGTTGGCTATGGAAGAAGCTGGGGGCTAAGCTGGCTGACATCACACACATTCTATCACTTGCCAGGCATTGCTGGGGGCGGAGCACAAGTCCACCATGGCTGCAGATGACCCACCAGGCACAGGCTTCTGGCTCCTGCACACAGGGACCCTGCCTCTTCTGTCCTAAAAGTCAACTGCTGTGTCTCCACTGTTGTCATTCTCTAAATTTAGAGCAATCTCTAGGGTTTAGGAAAACCAGGGTCATTATGGGATTTGAAAGACTCAAACTCCATCCATCAGAGGACCCAGGGATCAAGGCAGAATCCTGCTGAGGGCCTGGCTGCTCTGAGCGTCACATTCCTATCCAATTTTTCCTTAGAAGATGGACAGAATGAACAAATTCTGGCTCTTAAATTAGAGGAAACCAGAATGGGTTCCCACCTCCCACCCCAGCAAAGGGTTCTACTTGGGAAAATAACAGATGGGAGGGTTGCTGGAGAAACACTTCCTGGCCAAGGCCCTGGGATGTGAAACTTCAAGACTAGCATGAGTGAGCCTTTGATGCTAACATAGACGTGCAGGGGCGGGCTCTGCAGGAGTCTTTGGGAAGCACTAGGAATCAGTGGAACAGCAGGGAAAGCAGCCACAGAGAGGGAAGTTGACACTGCTAAGAGGTCTGGATTCACTGGCAACTTCCCTCAGGTAAGGCTTTTGTGTCCAATACAAAGTCCATGGCCAAACTAAAGGAGCTAAGGAACTTTCTAAAAGGATTAAGGAAGCTGGGGTTGGCAAAGCAGGTGGATGATATGTGGTTTTCCAGAAATGGTTCTGCCCCTCACCAAGGGCCCCAGACTCAAGGCTTCAAGGCATGTACCACCTAGGGACAGAGCAAGGTTCCAGCAAAGGTCACATGCTCACTACTGAGCAACATGAAAATACTAGTGGAGGTGGAGGGGGAGAACAAAGACAGAGAAAGGACCCAAGGCACAGGGGGAGAAGCAAAAACCAAGATGAGCTCCCAGCTAAAGGGGCCTTGAGTCCCACCTCCTGACAACACTGTCAATGGACAAAAGCCCAGTAAAATGCACCATGAATATGATTTTCAAAGAACTGCTCTGTGGGGGTCTCACCCAATCCTTCTTGAAGAAGCCAAAGGCTCTAAGAGGGAGTCTTAAGGAAGGATGCTCATAGGGGAAGAAGCCCCAAGGAGCAGAGGCTGGTGTGGCCAGAAGCCAGCACACTCAGGACAAGGCTCAGAAGTATGCCCTGGACTCGCCTGCATACTTACCAACTAGTTCTTGGGGATCTCGCTTCTCTACTTCTGTGTTTTCCTGCAAAAGAGAAATAACACAGAGAGGTAAGGTCAGGCTCCTGAGCCAGTCCCTCTCTTCACGAGATGCCCGAGGTTTTTACAGATGAAGAGGGAAGAGCACTGAGTAGCACTAAATGTGGAGCGGGGCTTTGGGGACTTCTGGGATCCCAGAGCCTCCTACCCCTTTTTCCTCAGAACATCAGCTGGGGTGCTCCAGAGCTCCATGTCAGTCTTCTTCCATGGCCTCCAGCAGGGACCAGTTCCAAATGATGCTGAGGAGAGCCTATGCAGCAGCAATCCTGCCTGGGCCACCTGTACCTGTCCCCTACCTGCTGCTCCCTCAGGTCTAGGAAACCACCAACGCCGCAGAGCTCAAGACCCTGACCACCTCTTCCTCCAGAGCCTAGACAGTGCCCCAGTGTACATTCCCTTCGTTGGCACGAAGGCAGCAAGACTGGGACATGAGAGTAATTACTCCTGTGAGTTTCTTTATTTTAGTTTAAGCCAAAAAGGAATGTTTATCATAAGGATAAAGGGGCAGCTCACAGCGCCCCAGAGTATGAGTATAGGGACCAAATGAAGACCCAGCTTCAGAAAGCCTTCTTGAAAAGCTTTTCCAGATACTTGATGCAGAACAAAGGCTTCTTATCAGACAACTTTTCTTTATTGCTCCAAAATAAATGCTTCATTTAAATAAATCAATGGCGGGCAGCTGACCACAGCCCAAGCCCCACATTACAAGCTTCTGACACAGCAGGAGGGAGGCATCCCTTGCCTCTGTTATCCAAATGTAAAACAGCTAGCACACACTTGCTTCCCTCAAACTCAGTGAGACCAGTGACCTTAAGAGCCACTACAAGCTGATGATCAAAACAGCAAAAACTGAGTTCACAAAAATTGTCAGACTCCATTTCCTTTCCTTTGCCTAACGAGGCAGTGACAACCCTGCAACAAGATCTCCATGTAAGGACAGACACAGAGGATCAAATGAATTTCATATTGTTACTTTATACGCATTTATGATTGTACAACAACTCAACTCCATAATAATAATAATAAGAAGAAGAAGAAGAAGAAAAAGAAAGAAGAAAGAAGAAAGAAGAAGAAGAAGAGCAGCCACAGAGCTCTGGACTCTAGTTATACTGTGCCTCAGAAGGGGAAGTGACTCCCAAGCTATGGCCACATGTCAAGACCAGACCACAAATTCTTAGCCCCCTTCCCCAAAACAGTCCCTGCTGACCATGAGACAGGCCAAAATCCCCTCTCTCTTCTAAACACTGCAGCTATTCATCCAAACTGCAAGGGCACAATGTTGAGGCCAGGCTGCTTAGCAACCCATTCCTTTCAGGCATCCAACCCCTGCCAATCAGGTGGGCAAAGAGGAGGCTTGGGCTGGGCTGGGATAGAGAAAGGCAGGAGGAGGGCCTGGAGCGCTGCTGCGTCAAGTTCAGGTTGGAGTCATAAATCAGCACCCATCTCTCAGGGAACCAACAACAATTCCTTATATTAGTGACTATGAAGGAACCAATTTTAGAGTAGTCAGTAACAAAATGTGGGACTAGGGCACAGCTTTCTTGGTGCTGACTGTGGGAAAACATTTGCGTATACCCTACCTCCCCCAGCCAACACAAGGAGTGACCTAAGGGTCCCAAACTCACTGTTTCCCAAGGCCCTGTTCCTTGCCAGACTCCTTTCCTGGACAAATATGCAGAGCTGAAATTCTAATTCAGTGTCTATTCCAGAGCAACAGGAAGCTAGTCACCAAACACGCATGTCTCTTGAAAGGGAAAAAATACTTGTTACCGCCTTCAGGGGCTTCTTAAGTAGAGTAAAAAGCCAAGAGCCTCTATGTGGCTTCTTGTGGCCTTTGTGACTCCAGAAATGAAGGGGATGGGGTGTGTGCAGTGATGGGGTGAATCCCTCATTACTCAGGCTTAGCTGAGGTTGTTTAATCACATCTCTGGAAGAAAAGACGATGGAACAAAACTCAAGACAGGAAATACATTTGTATATTTTCCTCATTTTCTGGTCTTCTGCTTTACGGTCTGTCCCCCAACCCCTCTTAGTGGTTTTAACTAAGAACAAAAGGTAAATTGGCAATTGGTTTCTATTGGTCAACTGGTCTAATCCTTGCTTTCTATCTTGTTAGATCAAAAAGGATGGTGTGGGTGTGTACGAGAACACCCTGAGCTGAGGTACTAGGACTCTTTTATATCCAAAACACTGCTCTGCCTGACCCACCCACCTCAGTGGAACCTGGTTCCATAGGCCTCAACTTTTGGTGCCTCCAATCAAAGTGCTTACCAATGGATGGCAGACCTTACTGAGAAGATTTTCCTGTCTTAAGAGAATCCCTTTAGTCAAAAAAGCCTGTGTATCTTCAAAATCAGAAGGCAGTGGGCTTCAGGAAGGAGACAGAAACACTGCACTAAGATCGTCTAGGATGTAAGATATCTGGAGCCTGTCAATGTCACAGGCACCCTTGGGGCCTGGAAGGCTCTGGAGAGGCCACAGTGGGAATCTCTGCCTTCTGCTGGCCATGCCCACTCCTGTTTAGAAGGTAATTCTTCCGTCCTAAGACCAAAAAGCTGGGTGTGAGCCTGCTTAGCCCCACGTACATTACTGTACAGAGCTGCTTTTGAGACAATAAGGCAAGTTCTTTTGGCTCTTACAGTGCCCACTCTGACAAAGCAGCTTCCCTTCACACCTGAGCATGAGACCAGAGCCACAGTCCTATTCTTCAGTGGAGATGGATCCAGACTTAACAACACTGAGGAAGGCCTGATGGAAGATGAGACCAGTGAGGATGGTGACAAACATCCTAAAGATGCTTTTCAGAACCACTTACACCCATCCACTGAAACAAGTTTCACCCAATGAAAACAGCCCCTGTTCTGTCAACAGCAACACGAATCTACAAGGACGGCCACACAGTGGCAAGGAGGATAGAATGGGGAGGGAAGACAGAGACCCAGAGGGTCATCCCCCTGTCATGCCAGATACGAGGAATTCAAGTATCCATGACAGCTCTAACAAGCTAGTCACAGTATCGGAAAACATGCACAAAGTAGTGTTTTACTTTTTTATTTTTAGAGACACACAGAGTTCATTTCTATTTACTTTTTCATCTGGTTTTTATTTTTCTCAAACTTAGCTGTGCTAGGTTTCAAACCTGGGTCCCTGTGCATGCCAGGCAAGCACTCTACCACTGAGCCACTGCTACAGCCTCAATGTAGTATTTTAAATGGCAGAGCTAAGAAGACAGAAGAAAACGGCCACATCATTCAACTGCCTGTAGTTTAAGAAACCAGAGTTGTACAACCCATGCTAGGAGAGTCTCACCGTGTCCTTTAAGAGGCAGGAAGGGAAAGGCGAGTAATGAAGATGCAACTAAAAGCAATGAGAAGCCTCTGTTCCTCTTTCCTTCCCCTAAAGCCACATTTCCAAATGCACAGGGGACACCTGTCTTAACTTGTACAGAGCTGTACCTCTGCTTCCAGCCTGGAGATCTATTTACCAGATAGGTGTCTGCAGCAGCCAGGAGGCATGGAGGGCAGCAACACACGGCCCTCAGGTGGAAGAGGCTGAGGGACTCTCCAGTCTACAGTGAAGATGAAAGAAAGCCTCGCCCTAGGAAAGCAAAGCAGCCCCTAGGGGAAAACCCCTCCAGCTCCCTCTTCAAATCCACAGCTTTCCAACAGAAGCCAAGCGAAAAGACAAGGGAGGAATGAGTGACCCAGGTTTGCACGCTGAGCTGTTCACAGAAACCAAACCCTGAGGCAAGGACTCCTCTTTTGTCTGCACCCTCGCCCCTCGCCAGCCTTCGCCTGAAGCCAAAGTACCAACAGCTGCAGTGCCGTAACCCTGGCAGCTTGGCTTAGCTGTGAGCAGGTGGGGAGAACGCCGCAGCTACGGCTGCATGTCTGCTGGAACGTGGGTCTCCCTGCAGAGAACACGAAAGTCCATCCGCCAATGGAGCTGGCTGGGCACAGGAAGGAAGTAAGAACAATATGGATCCAAGAAGTCTCAGGAGCCGTCATCTGAGCTGGGAGCATTTACTCAGCAGCAGCAGAGAAGAGGGTTATTTACAGCCAGCGATGCTTCATCAATCCGTCCTCAAACCAGTTCCACAAAGCACAGCAAAACTCCATCGACAAACCTGTCACAGCGCTGGCAGCCTCACACCTGGATTCTGCCAATCCACCACGTTTCTTCCCAGGTGTGAGAACATTAGGAACAGAGAAAGCACTCTGAGCAGACCATAGAGCAGCCTCTTCCAAGGCCAGGGACAGCACCTACAGACTGGGTGTTTTTTCAGCTGGACAATGTAATCTGGCACATGGGGAGGCAGACTGATCCTAATCACACCTAATCACACTCTCCCTGTGACAGCCACATAGTCCTAATGCCATCTCATGTCATGAAATCTTCCCAGAGGCCCTCCCTTCCCCCTCACCACACCAGGCCTTCCCAGTGCATGCTCTCTGCCCACTGTCACCTGGTAAGCCCTATACAGTCTCCGGACAGCCAGAGATGACATGTTGTCCCATTCCATGTGCTCACAACCGTCTAGTATACTGCCTGTACAGTCAGTGCCTGGCCCACAGCAGACGTGCAAACACTGGCACACAGACACACTCTTCATTGTCAGTTTTCCTTCAGTCCAGCGCAGGGTTCTGTGGCAACCTTCTGGTGCAGTGCAGTAACCCCAGGCACCATACCTGTTCAACTCCTTAGTTTCAATGTGCGGCCCCTGAGAACTTCAGAAGAGCAGCAGAGGAGCTAACACAGGTGCTGGACTTGCAATACAAGGCTGGCCCAAGTCAAGAAGGTTAGCGGGGGACAGAACCCAGGGTCTCATGCATGCTGGGGAAACACTCTACCACTGAGCTATATCCTATGTTTAAAAAATATTTTTTAAAACCCAATTTCTTTTTTTCCTGTATCCTTTTTCTAACCACTGGGCCTACGGCTCCTAAATCCTAAGACAAAAAGAACTAAGCCAGGCGTGGTGGTGCCCACCTGAGGAGGCTGAAAAGAGGAGCTGGGAGTTGGAAACCAACTGGAGCAACACAGTGAGATCACATGTGCCAAACAAAATCTACAAGACAGAATTACTGTATAGTTTACTCATGAATTTATTCCACAAATAATTTATTGAGCATTTATTATGTCTCAGGCAACAGGCCAAGCCCTGGGGATAAAATACAAATCAATCTAGGGGAGTAACTTCAGGTATTATGCTGAACTCGTCATTATGATCTCATTTAATTTTCACAACAGTTCGAGGAAACCACACTCCGAAGCATTAGACAGTACTGCTCTTTCAGAAAAGACTAGTGTGCATCCCCAGGAAGCCCTCTTGGCATCAAAGTGACAGCTGAAACAAGGTTTTCTGAGATGGATGTGAGTTACTTCAGGTCACCAAGAAGATGCAATCCAAGATTACTCCTGTCAAAATAACCCTAGTCCCCAGAATGAAATGATGCTGGTTTTGACAGTCATGGGGTGGGGGTGGGGTAGGTGTGTGGAAGGAGCACTGCCTGTGACCCCAAAGCTAAGTTACAGAACCCAATGCTGTGTGGGAACATTCTCCCCACCCCCGGCCCCCGTGGTCTAGATGCCGACCCACGGGCAGGAGAGACCTGGAGAAAGCCCATCACCAGCACATTTCCTTCAGTTATATCCTGTGGGCCAGGATTGGGCCACTGCCATGGCACACTGCCTGCCCAGGGATGGAAACACTGCACTTATCAGAAAAATGGGCGGAAGTTGGTGGGGCCGCTTTGGATGCACTGGAATTGCCTTTGCTCCCAGAGAGCTTAATGACAGGAAGGCTCAGACCCAAACCAGAGCCAGAGGAGGTTTCTCCAGGAAGGGTTAAACAGCAGCCTGCCAAGACAAATTAAGCCAGCTCTAGAACTGGCCTTGGAGACTTAAAAAAAAAAAAAAAAAAAAAAAAAAAAGACGGGAGTGGGGGGCAATAGCCTCTTTCTCTATTTGAAAAAGTTGGTTAAAACAAAGATGCAGCTCAGCATGGCTGTCAATGTTACGCCACGTGAAATATGTTGCAACCAACCGGACTTCAAGGTAAAAGCAAAAGCTGGACCAGGAGTCATTTCTGAAATGCAGTTTTGTTATCTGACTATTCTAGGACTCATTTACATTCGATTCAAAACACATGAGAATTTTTATTTTTTATGAGTAGCAGAGCAACAGATTATAAAGGCAAAATATGAATTGGAAACTGGAAGTGCAAGCAACAGCAGAGAAGTCATGTACCGGTGGATTTTTGGTTTCTTGAAAGTGACAGAGGATGGTGAAAAAGGGCCATTCTATTCCCCTCTTTTTCACCCTGCAGGAGTGGGTCTCTCTGAGACAGAGCACCTCACACCAAGGTTATGAGCAGTCAGGATCTCAGTGCAGGGGCTGGAGTGGTGGCTCAGCAGTTACGGCACTTGCCTGGCATGCGCAAGGACGCGGGTTTGAATCCCAGCACCATGTACACAACGAAGTGTTCGAGCAACGAAAGCCATGTGAAAAACTAAATAAAATTGATTTTCTCTCTCACTGTCCCCCTCTAAAAAACAAACAAACAAAAAAACCCTCAGTGGAGGAGCCAGGCCATGCTTCTTCACAGTTTCCCAAAGGACAGTCTCTGTTGGCTTTAACCCTGTCTTTTTTGGGGGTGGGGTGCTCGGAGTCAGACAAGGATGAAAGAGGTATCTCTGACAGCTTGAGAAAGGCAAAGTGAAGATTTTGAGACCCAACTCCACATGGCCACCAAATTGCATTCTGAGAGGTTAGAGCCACCCAAAGGTGTCACAGTAACATCCGGAAAGCCAGGAGGGGGAAATGCCAGCTGGCAGCCATCTACTTATAGGCAGGAAGGGGATTCATTATCCTGAGGGCCAGAAGCAATGCCAGTGCTTAAGCCATGTGGGGGAAAAAGTGACCTAGCTCCAAAGCTAGAAATACAAACGAGCAAAATTCCACTAACTCTGAAATCACATAGCACTATTTCAAGAGACTGGATTAAAACACAGAAGGTGGGAAGTGGTGGATCCCTAAGGACAGGCAGGTTTCTGCATCATATAATTTCAAAAAGATGAGTCCCAGCTGGGGAAGGAGGGGCTCGCCACACCTTGGTTAGCAATCCATGGCATCTGCTCCCGAAGGGAAGGAGGTATGTTGGGGCTTGCATGGCCAATGGGAGGGCAGACGGGGCATGCTGTGGCTTCTTCTGGTTGCACAGCTATGCAGGAGTGGGCAAGGTGGGGCTTCTGGGAGTCTCAGCTCCAGCTTTCTTGGAGTCAGTACAGCCAACAAAGGCCCCTCTGGCTGCATGGTGGAGCAAAAAAGGGGTGAGAGCGAGAACAGTGGTTGTTCTTTCATTCTGGAATGTGACTTTTTTTTTTTTAAATAGGGAGAGAGAAAGAGAGAATCAATTTTATTTTTTTCATCTGGTTTGTTTCTCCAACACTTAGTTGTGTATGCAGTGCTGGGGTTCAAACCCAGGTTCTTCCGCATGCCAGGCAAGCACTCCAACCATTGAGCCACCACTCTAGCCCCTGGAAGAGTGACTTCTAAGGCCTGTCCTCTGTTCTTATTTCTACCGTTCAAATCGGGTCATCACCTAGACAGAGCCCTAGACTCCACCTGGAGTGGGTCTCCTGAGCGTGCCCACTCCCAAGAGATTCTAGAAATTCCATGTGTCCCATTTCTGCAAGGGCAGTCCTAGCATTGTTGAGGACAAGTCTAAAGAAAGCCATTCATCACGCCGAGATCAGGGAAGTGCCAGATGCTACACAGGCTTGGGTATTCTTAATAGTTCAAAGGTCACATTACAATTCCCAATGAGAAGAAGGCAAGGCTCACAAAACAGCAATGGTCAAGGGCCATTTCCTTCTCAGAAATGTCCTAGGTGACCAGGGAACTTTTTTCTCTATACAACACTCAATGGATCATGGGGAACAGGAGACAGAACAAGGGGGCAAATGGAACGCTAAAACTAAGATGGAGGGGCTAAGTATACCCTCTCCTCCCAGAGCCTTCCTCCCACACCATAAACACAGAATTCACTAACAGCTAACATTTATTATTCAGTTCTCACAACCCCACAAGGCAGACAGTGTTATTTCCAGTTTTGCAGGTCAGTGAATTGAGGTATAGTATGATGGAGGAGTTTGCCTAGTAAATGGCAGGTGAAATTCAAAGCCAAGTACCCAAGTCTGTCTGACTCCAAAGCCCAGTCACATGGATTCCCAACTTCTCGCCTCTTCTGTTGAGACAAGAGGCCGCAAACAGTAACTGTTTCTATGAAGTTGCATGAGCCAACATCAAAGCAAGGAGGGATGACTCGCAGGCTGCAGAGTGCAGCAGTTGATAAACCCTGGATTTAAGAGGAAGATGGTCAGATTTATTGCCTTCCAGCTATGGGGATCAGGGGAAGCCACTCCTGAGTCCAGGGCCCCAGTGAGTAATGTCTGAGTGTACTCGAACGGAAGGGCTGGTGCTAAAGACTTAATCAGACACAAACAGTGGGTGCTGCCACCCTCTCCCTCAGCCTACAGACTTCTTGGGACTCACATAAGAAAAGTCATCAAGTCCTGAACACTACTCAAGCTCTCCTCTCTTCCTGGGTGAACAACATGTGGACTCCCAGTGAGGACTGGAGCTGCAAAGCATGAGTTATTTCCTGACTTGACCAGCACAGGAACACAGCAGGTTTCCCATCCAACACAGAATCTTACTGGGGAGAAAGTGCATGCACAGCATTTTACTCTCTAACAACTGTAAATATATATTCAGGTTTGGCTACGGTAACGTATTAATTTTGCACTTAATCTATAGAGCTGACACAAACACAAATATGAAGGAACAGATGTGAAAAAGTGTGGCAATGTTGGGGGGCAGTCATCATGAGAATGCCCTGGTGGATCTCCACAAACTACTTTTCTTTTTTTGAAATCATTCCCCACTTGGACTATTTCAAAAATTAACCCTACACCTCCAGCCTCATTAAATTATGTATTTTTGTTACTAGAGGTTGAACTTAGGGTGCTTTATCACTGAGCTACTCCCAGCCTTCTACTGCTTTTAAAATTTTGAGATAGGTTCTTGCTAAGTTGCTGAGGCTGGTCTTGAACTTGCAACCCTGCCACAGCTCTCTAAGTCACTGGGATTACAGGGGAATGCCTTCATGCCTGGCCCCCAGAATTCTTAACAGTGTTTAGTGTTTTTTTTTTTTTTTGTAAAGAGAGAAGGACAGTGAGAGACAGGGAGAGATAATCAATTTTTATTGAGTTTTTCATTCACATTGCTTTCGTTGCTCTGACACTTAGTTGTGTACATGGGTGCTGGGGTTTGAACCCATGTACTTGTGCATGCTGGGCAAGCACTGTAACTGGTGAGCCACCGCTCCAGCCCCCAGTGTTTAATAGTTTTTAATTTTTCATTTATGTTATGCTGCTATTAATACTACTGACTATAGCAACATTGGATTGGAAACAAAACAGGACATATATATAGCTATTACAGGAAAACATAAAAAAAGATGGGAGAATAAAATGGTAGCATTGTTACTACTGTGAGACAAGGTGATTATTTTCTTTTGCAAAATATTCACATTTGCTATAATAATTTGACAAAAAAAATTACAAAACCAAAATCCCGACAGAACCTCCATTAGAAAAACAGTGCCATATAACCTCGTCCTAACAAAGAAAAGGTTCAGCTGGATGTAGTAATCTCACCTGTAATCCCAGAGACTTGGTAGGTCAAGGCAGGAGGATTCCAAGTTCAAAGTCAGCCTGGGGAATTTAGCAAGACCCTGTCTCAAATAAAAAATAAAAAGAGCTGGGGGATATAACTCAGCGGTAGAGCACCCCTGGGTTCAATACACAGTATTGGGAGGCAGTGGAGAAAAGTGCAAATATAAGTTCTAAGAGATGACTTTTTTACTACCTTCCCACTCTGAAAAGTAGTTTTAATTCTCAGGGTTGTTTAGAAGCACATCAAAACCACAAAAATAATGTGTTCTCTATGGTGTTAAAAAAAAAAAAATCCATGGCTCTCTCAGGCATGAGGACTGCAAGTTCAAGTCCAGACTCAGCAACCTGGTGAGACCCTGGCTCAAAATAAAAAGAACTGGGCATATAACTCATTGATAAAATGACTCTAGGTACAATCCCTAATGAGAAAGAAGAAAAAAAGAAAGAACCCCTGGTTTCTATTCTATCCCACTCTAAATACTTTTTTTGAGGTACTGGGTATTGAACCCAGGGCCGTGCATATGCTCTAAAAGTGCTTTACCACTGAGCTAAATCCCCTGTACCTCCCCTCTTTTTTGGATACTGGAGATTGAACTCAGGGATGCTTGAATACTGAGCCACACCCCCAGCCCTTTTCATTTTTTACAATTTTGAGATAGGATTTTGCTTAGGGCCTCGCTAAATTTCTGAGCTGGCTTTGAGTTTGTGAGCCTCCTACTTGGGCCTCCCAAGCCACTGGAATTACAGGCATGTGCCATCACATTCAGCTGTCAATCTCTAGCCCTTTTTATTTTGAGACAGGATTTTGCCAAGTTGCTGAGGCTGGCCTCGAACTTTTGATCCTAACTTCCTTAGCCCAGCTACTTGTTCTCTTAAATAACCTGACTTAAATATGTCAGGATGACCAGAATCCCATGCCACTTGTTGATCAAAAGCTTTAGCATCTTCCTTTCAGACTTCAGAGTAAAAGAGTACACAGGGGCTGGAGCAGTGGCTCAGTGGTTGCAGCGCTTGCCTGGAATGCGTGAATACGTGAGTTTGAACCCCAGCACAACGTACACAATGAAGTGTCCGAGGAATGAAAGTCACATGAAGAACTAAAAAAAATTGCTTCTTTCTCTCTCTCACTGTCCCCTTTCTTTAAAAAAAAAAAAAAAAAAAAAGAGTACACAGCAAATAATATACCCAGAGCCCAGCTGGAAAAATCTCTTGCCTCAAGGCACCAGTGTACCGTGAAAAATTCACAAAGGTGCCATAGGATATTTAAAAATTTCACAGGAAACACAGCATTACTTGACATGTCAGAAACCACACAACTTATGTGTATATTTTTTCAACAAGTGGCTGAATTGGGAGGTTTGTGATACTTAGTGTTCGGAGTTAATTACTGAAGAAATAGAACTGTTAAGTATTTCTTTGGGCTGTGTTCTGGAGTGAGGGTGTACAGTGAGACACAGCCACGCTGCACAGGAGGAGCACTAATCACAACTGCACTTCACCCTGTGAGAGGAACTGCACTTCACCCTGTGAGAGGCTCTGTCACAGACATTCTCGTGCATCACTGTCACGGCCACCTCACTAAATGGGTATCCCACAAAGCGAGTGGAGGGTGTGCACCCTTGTCCCAACAGCTGGGGAGAAAGCCAAGTTAGGGCACCACCGGGTCTTCTGGCAGCAAGCGACTAGCCTAGGTACAAGCTGCGAACTTCACGTCCCAGCACTGCTTTCAGGCTCTAACCATCTTTTTTTCTTGCAGTACTAAGGATTGAACCCAGGGGTGTCTACAACTGAGCTCCATCCCCAGGCCTTACTATTTTTCATTTTGAGACAGGGTCCTGCAAATTTGCTAAAGCAGATATAGAACTTCCCAAGTCACTGGGATTATGGGTGTGTGCCACCACGCCCAGCCGGCTCTAAGAATCTTAAAAATGTTTTCTTTTACTTTAACTGGGGTCACAAACACCTTTTCAGAAAAAATGTCACAACAATTTTCCCCCCATGTGAGGTCACCTCCTTGACCCATTGACACTTTTTTGCTTTTACAGATGCTTGCTCTTGGACTACAAGTATTCTTTTCCTAGATCAGAGCCTGGACCACAAGTTCCTTGGGGAGTCCGCAATCTCAGTTCCTCCCAGCCAGCTGGCAATAGGCTGCTCCATCTTTCTTGCTCCAGGCCATCAATCTCTATATTTGTTTTCAAAGGAAGGGTGTGTCAGGGACAGTGAGTGAGTGGAAACTGCAGGAGTGAGAAAAAAAAATCAATAAACAAGGGAAAACATTCCAGGGCAACCGAGTTAAAACATGGACAGTGGAGAGTGGCAAAGGGGAATACTCAGATGCCAAGGGTAAATAGATGCAGGAAATGCTTGAGCTATCAGGCATCCCTTCCCTGAAGTAAGGGCCTGACAGAAAAGCCACTGCCAGTTTGATTTTTTCTAAGACAGCAGTGCCACCTTCTGTTGAGTAATGAGAGCATATAAGGGGCAGGATGCCTACTGAGGAGGTAAGATCAGAAACCTCAAGTTAAGGGGGAAAGAATGCGATAGAATTATCAAAATGTTCAGCTTCCTGTGGGGTGCTCAGCTATCACTCCTGACCTCCTCTTCTTTGGTCTGTGGCAAAACCAGCACCCACAGAGTGCTGTCGATGCCAACCCCAGCTGATGGACAGAAGCAAGGTGCCATCTTTTACTTGAAATTCCAAATGAGGGATTTTGTATTCACAGATAACCCTTAGCATCCAAGTGATAAAAATTAGACCAATCACCAATCTTGATACTGCCCGCTTTCCACCCAGTGCCAGGGCTCAAACCCATGGCCTTGGCTACCACCGAGTTACACCCCCAGTCCTTAGACTTGGTACTTTTTTTTTTTTTTTAAATACTGGGGATTGGAACCCAGGGTTGCTTTACCACTGAACTACATTCCCAGTTCTTTTTTATTTTCAGAAGGGTTTTGAAAAACTTGGCTACCACTGAGTTACACCCCCAGTTTCTGGGATCACAGGCGTGCACCACTGGGGAGGCTCCCTTCACCTTCATGACAGCTCTTCTCTAGCACAGTGCAGCTTATTTTATTAGTATTATAATTTCTGGTACGGGGATTAAACCTAGGGACGTTTTAACCACTGAGGTACACCCCAGCCTTTTTAGAGACACGGTCTTGCTAAGTTGCTTAGGGCCTTGAACTTGTTATTCTCTGCCTCAGTCTCCAAAGTTTTTGGGAATTCATGTGTGCACCACAATGCCTGGTACACAGAGCAGTTTAAATACATAATTTACTATTCCAAAACAGGCCAATGACACGGTATGACTAGCTTAGGAAATGAGAAGTATTGGCAGCTGTGTTCCTTGCTACTAGTGCTACAGAAAACAGATGTACCTCCCACTATTAAGCCAAGTACTGTACATTTACTAAGTTAATCCTCATAAAACAAATGGGGCAGATTTTATTATGATGCCTATTTTCCACACAAGAGCCTGAGGTTATGAGGCTGGAGTAGTGGCTTGGCCGTTATGGTGCTTGCTGGCATGCACGAGGACAGACTCGAACTGCAGCATGGTGTACACAATGAAGTGTTGGAGCAATGAAAGCCACATGAACAACAAAATAAAGTTGTTTCTTTCTCTCTCATTGTCCCTCTCTCAAAACAAAAAAAAACAAAAAAAAAAAAAAAAAAAAAAAAAAAAAAAAAAAAAAAGAGAGAGAGAGAGAGAGAAACTGAGGTTAAGGGAGTCCTGGAATTCAAACCCAGATTTAACTTATCTCTACCACGATGGGCTGACTTGTCTTACTCTGGATACTCTACTGTCCACAATGAGCAAGACCCCAAAGGCGAACTTAGCAGACTTTTGCAGACAGTTAAACAGTTACAAACAACTATTTAATATACTTATCCATAATTTCTGTTCTAAAAGAACAGTCATTCTTGAAGTTGACTGTGGATCCCTAGGGGGTCTGCTAAGTCTGAAGTATTTTCTTAACACTGTTATTTTTCACCATGTTGCCATTTGCAGAAGCAATGGTTGGTAAACTTTTGAAAAAATAAAGTGGCACCAAACTGTAGCGGTTATCATGAACTCGCTTTATTTTTAAAACTTTTATTTTAGGTTTGGTACCTGGGATTGAACCTAGTGCACTTAACCTGTGAACTACACCCAGTTCTTTTTATTTTTTTATTTTGAGACAGAGTCTCACTAAGCTGCTTAGGGCTTCGCTATATTGCTGAAGCTGGCTTTGAACTTGCAATCCTCCTGCCTCAGCCTCTCAAGGTGCTGGGATTTATGGGTATGCACCGCTGTGCCCAGCCTGTAAACTCAGTTTATTAAAAAGAGAAAATGGCCATTTTCATTTAAGAATACCCTTGGCGGGGCTGGAGCGGGTGGCTTGGTAGTTACGGTGCTTGCCCGGCATGTGCAAGTACACGAGTTCAAACCCCAGCACCATGTACACCACGAAGTCTCGGCGCAACGAAAGCCACGTGAAAAACTGATTTTCTCTTTCTCTTGCTCTCTCTCTGTCCCTCTCTCTTAAAACAAAACAAAACAAAACAAAACCCTTGGCATAGTAAAAATTATTAGTCTCATTAAATCTCAATCCTTACAAAAAACTTTTTTTTTTTTTAAGAGGGTCAACTTTTATTTAGTTTTTCATGTGGCTTTCACTGCTTCAACACTTCATTGTGTACATGGTGCTAGGGTTTGAACTGGCATCCTTGCACATGCTAGGCAAGCACCGTAATCACTGACCCACCGCTCCAAGCCCCTGTATGATCTCTGTTAACTCTACACATGATGAGGTGAGGGGTACATGCAAACCGTTTTGATGAATGCTAAAGCAAGATGGCAGCTCAAGGGAAAGCATGCATTGTCACTGCCTGTGTTCCACGCGGAGCTAGCCATTTTCCTCATGGAACAACAGTTCTACATCAAAGTACGACCACAGATGAACTGGTTTTTTGATCTTGGATATCTGGCAGACATTTTCTGAAAAATGAAGCACTTCACTTCCAGGAAAACTATGATAGTATTTATTGGCAATAAAATTTAAGCTTTCAAGGAAAAATTGTTAGAATCCTGGAAAACATACTCCCCACTGTAAACCTAACAGATTTCCCATACTAACAGCTTTTCTGATGAGACCAGTGGTGTCACTAAACAAATGATTTTTGAGGATATCATTGAACAAAACGTGTCAACATGTGGGAGATCTACGTAACTCAGTAAAACGATATTTTTAAAATCACCAGTGCCTGATGACATAAAATTATGCAACGGTAAAAGACCCACTGAAAGTTAAAGACAGAGTGGAAGCTGGCATAGGTGGCGCAAGCCCATAATTCCAGCAACTTGGGAGGTTTGCAAGCTTTCGGTCAGCCTCAGCAACTCAGCAAAACCTTATCTCAAAATGAAGAAAAACAAGGTGTTGGGGATTTAGCTCAGTGGCAAAGAGCCCATGGTTTCAGTCCCCAGTACCAAAAGAAAAAGGAAAAAAGTATACGACAGACCTGTGTATTTTAGTACAAAAAGTTCACTGAGAAGGATTTGTTCCACATGGCAACTAACTTAAAAAACTACCACTTGTTGAGTTTTGATGAAGTATCAAAGAATATCCACAACTATGTGAAGAGCTATTAAAATGTTTTTCTTGTAACTCAATATTCATCTAATAAAAAAAATTTGTTTCTTTTCAGCTACCTATTGTGTGAAGCCAGATTTTCTTCAAATACTTTGAACATAGAACAGACTGAATGCAGAAGCAGTAATGAGAATCCAGCTGTTTTCTATTAAATGACACATTAAAAAGACTTGTAAACAATGGTTAAACAATGCTGACCTTAATACTAACATATTTTGTAAAAATACTTATTTTTCCTAAGTTTTACTTATATTAGTTAGTAATGGGCTGAATTTTGTTATTTTAAAACAAACATAATTTCAACTTTTCTGTTTTTCTTTTTTTTTTTAAATACTGGGGAGTGAACCCAGGTGCCTTACCACTGAGCTACATTCCCAGCCCTTTTTATTTTGAGACAGGATCTCCCTAAATTGCTGAGCTTGAATATGGCCTTGAACTTGCAATTCTTCTGCTTTAGCCTCCCAGGTGGCTAGGATTTCAGGCTGGCTCCTACTTTTAACTTCTAAGGTAGGAAATACCAATAGATAAATGAGCAGATGTTCTTTGGGATTCTCAATTTCTTTTCCCATGATACTATGATCAAATCCAGGACCTCAAAAGCATGCTAGGTAAGCACACTGAGTTACACCCCAGTGGCAGGATCCTCAAAAAAAAAAAAAAAAAAAATTGTTTTGTTGTTGTTTTTTTTTTTTTTTTTAAAGAAAGAGAGAGGGACAGTGAGAGAATCAGTTTTATTTAGTTTTTCATGTGACTTTCGTTGCTACAACACTTCGTTGTGTATGTGGGGCTGGAGTTCAAACCCACATCCTCGTGCATTCCAGGCAAGGACCATAAACGCTGAACCAGTGCTCGAGCCCCAGACCATTTTTTTTTTTAAAAGAGAAAAGGACAGTGAGAGAAGCAAGAATCAGTTTTACTTAGTTTCTCATGTGGCTTTTGTTGTCCTAACACTTGGTTGTGTACATGATGCTGGGGTTTAAACTCATGTTTTTGCACATGCCAGGCAAGAGAGCTGTAACCGCTGAACCACTGCTCCAGCCCCAGGATCCTCAATTTTTAATTGTGAAACAGAAACCAACATGTTTTGACGATAGCTATAAAAAAATTAAAAGCGGAACTTGAAAGGCCTACACAGAAGAGAGCCCGCCACCTAGTGGATGGCAACTTCCTTGCTAACCAAGCAGAAGACAACAAAGATGTAGTCCAATAGTTATCATTAGAAACTATATACTTAAGAAATATAAAATTAAGGGTTTAGAATTTTAAAATCCCCTTTAAATATGAATTAAAATAAAACTTAAACAGCCAGAAAAAGTCTGGGCTGCTCCCTGGAGGACTGTCCGATGTGTCAGGGCCAGATCTGACAGCAAGCTCATGCTGAAGACCACTTCTAGTAATTAGGGTGCAATGAGGACACTCGAAGGTGAGCCTTTGGCAGCCACTGGAGAATGGAAGGCAATGAAGCTGGCAGGTGCTATCTGAACTCTTCACTATCACCCTCCAAAATAACTAAATCAAGTTACCCTGAAGACAGGATTTGGTGTTCTGATCCCTGAAGTCTGCCCAACAGGAACAAAAGTTATTCCATGAAAACTCATTTCCATATAAAGACTTAAAATGAGGTACTGTAAAGCGCATCAGGCAAGGGACAAGTCAAAATAACAGCTCTTTCCAATCCCAGTGTGGAATTGGGAAAGAGCAGGCCAATCATGAAAGACACATTTATAATCTCCCTGAGTTCACCTTTCTGTGTTGTTTCTTCCTCATTCTTTATTAATTGCTCCTAGACAGCAGTAAAGTCCATTTTATGACTCATAGGTCCACCCTCTCTGATAGACATGTCTTTCCCTGAGGATCTACCTCAAGGAACACAGCATGTCAGAAGGGGTAATGGTCAAGTTCATGTACTGCACTCTCAAGTCAACTTTCCCAGGTGGCCTTTCAGCTTTGAGCACAGGTTGCCACTGTACTCATAAGGCTCCAGCTCTCACAAATCCTCTTTTCCCTCCATAACTCAAGCCCCAACACCTGATGGCTCCCCTGGCATGTTGTATAGGCAGGCTCCATGGCCCTTACACCAAAAATCCTACAACAGAATCCTACTACTATTGCTATTTTCTTTCTGCAGGTTAAGTGTGGGACCATCTTTGAACTAGGCCATAGGTCTGCCCATGCAAATTCTTAAGCCTGGGTTCTTCATTCACTCTGTACAGAAAATAGTTTATACTTAATTTTCAGGGTTCATATTTTCTTTCTTTTGCATGCTAGTATGAAAACTTACTTTTCTAATCCCCTGGCCCCTCTCTCTTTTTTTTTCTTTTTAAAGAGGGAGAGTGAGAGAAAATCAATTTTAGTTTTGCATCTGGCCTTCACTTCTCCGACACTTAGTTGTATATGTGGTGCTGGGATTTGAACCCAGGTCCTTGGGCATGCCAGGCAAGTGCTCCAACTGCTGAGCCACTGCTCCAGCCCCTCTTTTTCTTTTTTCTTTCTCCCCCTGACCCCCCGGCACTTGGAATTGAGCCTTGGGCTTTGTACATGCTAGGAAAGTGCTCTACCACTGAGCCACATTCCCAGCCCCCAAACTTAATTTTTTGGTGAAATGTGTTCTTGCCTGGCACCATGCCTATCATTCCAGAAACTGGATCTGAAACAGGAGGATCACAAGTTTGAGGCCAGCCTCAGCAATTCAGTGAAGCCCTAAGCAAGTTAGTGAGACCTGTCTCAAAATAAAACATAATGAAGGCTACTGATGTGACTCAGCATCCCGGGTTCAATACCAAAAAAAGAAAAAAAAAAGTGTCCTTATGTGAATCATTCATAGTCTTTCATAAGTTTATTTCAATGGCTGCACAGACCTGTATCCAATCACAGAATCAGTCAAATATGGAATAGCTCACACTGTATTTATATGCTGTTGCTCTCCATACACATGGGTTCCACATTTGCGCATTCAACTGTGGATCCAGAATATTAAAATAAATTGTATATGTACTGAACATTTCCCTAAATAATACATTGTAATGATTATTTTCGTAGAACTTACACTGTACTAGGTATTATAAGTAAATTAGGGATGACAAAGCATAGAGGACAACAAGTGCAGGTTATATGCAAACACTACACCTTTTTACAAAAGGGGTGTGAACATCTGCAGATTTTGATATCCTCAGGAGGTGGGCATGGGATGCCTTGGAACTAATCACCATGGATTCTGAGACTACTATTAGATTACAATTGGACAGTTTTCCTAAATTCTACTAAGTCACCTTGATGGCTTCATCTGGTTTCAAAGTAGCTTTTTTGGGGGGGGGGTGGTACTGGAGATTGAACCCAGGGCCTTCACTTTACCCCTGAGCTACAACCCAAACCCCCACCCCTAGTCCTTATTATTTTTTTGAAACAGGGTCTCACTAAATTACTAAGGCTGGGCTCAGTCTTTTAAGTCCTCCAGCCTCTGCCTCCTTGAATAGCTGGGATTATAGGGATGGGCCAGTGGGACTGACTTGAAAGCAGTTTTTAAGTGCAAAACTTGATTCCTATTCCCTAGGTCAAAAGTGATGGAATTAGCTTTTCTCTTTGGGGGGAAAATTCTCTCATAAAGAAAGACTCCTCAAAGACACAAGCCCAGGTGCTGGAGTGGCTCAGCAGTTACGGTGCTTGCCTGGCATGCACAAGTATGCGAGTTCAAACCCCAGCACCACGTACACAGCAATGTCTTGGAGCAACGAAAGCCACATGAAAAACTAAATAAAATTGACTCCCTCTCTCTTAAAAAAAAAAAAAAAAGACACATGTCCAGAGACTGGAGCAGTGCTTGCCTGGTGTGTGCAAGGATACAGGTTTGAACCCTAGCACCACTTATACAATGAAGTGTTGGAGTAACAAAAACCACATGAAAAACTAAATAAAATTGACTCTATTGCTTTCTCTTTGTCCCTTTCTAAAAAAAAAAAAAAAAAAAAGCACATGTCCAATGCCCTGTGAAATTTCACCACAGTTTAACCTGAACAAGAGGTCTTAACCTTTATCACCTCTGAACATTTGGAAGTGTGACAGAAACCACTGATGATTACTCTCAGTTGCTCTGCTACAGGGACAGACTATGAGAAGAAATGACTTCATGAAAAGTAATGTGTCTTTCTGACCACTCGACACAGCTTGCCCAAGAATGCAAGTGCATATCCCTGGGAAAATGAAGACTGGAATCAGTATCCCCAACAGTTAGGGGTGAGGCCCCATATCTGTCTGATCCTTTTGGAGACTATTTTCACTTCTAGAAGCCTCAGAAAATTGAAAGTACACATGGTAACCCTTATGCCCTCCTGATTCCAATAGCCCCACCTGGGATCCAGAGTGAGCATGGGTCATGAGTCCCAGGTCCCTTGCGTTTCTAGTCCATAGTCTGGCACAATCTGCCAGGCTGGAAATCCACCTTGCCTCAGGACTTGTTAATTATTAGTGGGACAGATCGTGACCAGACATATGAACTGAGCCATGTTAAAATGCCTTGTTCACATCCAGCCACCCCGCCACAGCCAACACCAAATACCTTTGGGTCATCAGCCTCAGGTTTTTCAGTCTCTGAATCGTCATCTTCCTACAAGACAAAGAATTTAGAAGATTAAGCTTAAAGGAGTGGGCCTGAGGGTCTCACATGCATAGCTAAGGTTGGAGAAAACAGCCCATTTACCCAGCTGGGGTCATCCCACCATGAACCCCTCCCCTACCACATGACCCACAAATAGAGAAACAGAAGGGGAAAAGGAGATGCTCTGGGAGGGGAGAATCCAAAAACCTCAGCAGCTCAAAGTCAACAGTTACTTCAGTGGTGCCACAGTCCACATCAATGAAAGCACCCAAGATAAAGAGCACATAAAATGTAGAAAGAGGTTGCAATATGCTTCAGAAAATAAAGTCAGGTCACAGAATAAAACAGGCATAGTGTTCCCACTGAAATATGAATGATTTAAAACCAGGATTATGAATCTTTCCCTCCTTCTTTGCCTTTCATGTCCACAAACACATCAGATTTGGACCTCCCATAATCCCATTCAACATAAAAAAGTGCTTGACTCACACATCTATACCCTGGCACCTCAACCCAGTGGAATTTATACTAACATGAGCACAGGAAGATGGACGATGACTGGAACAAGTGACCCAGGAAAGGCAGGACTAAAGAGCAAGGCACAACCTTTCCTGGTCCCAGCTGAGTAGGCTCTTCCGCCACTGAGTGCTTACGTCACTACCACCGATCCATTCTACCCACCGTGTTCCTTATCCAAACGAGCATGTGAATATGACACTGTCCAGAGCAAGACCCCATTCCACTAAACACGTATGCTAATGCAACGATTGTCAAAGGGCTGGCACAGCTACCTTGCTGGCTAGCTAAATCCATGTCACTTCCATTACCTGCAGCACTCCCAACACATGAATTCCTTTAACTAAATGCCCAGGAAAAACTGATTTCATCTGACACTGTTGCCTGCAATGAAGCTACACTTCAACCTAAACATGACAGCAGCACTCCAGAAGTGAACATAAACACCACTAAGGGACGTAAACAATATAGAAATGATTTGAGACTGCCCTATAAGGTCCCAGTGAGTCAAAGTTTTTAGATGCTATCCCCATAATCTCCTTAAAATGAAATTAATCAGCCGAAGGGATGGAGCACAGCTGAACACAATCATATTTCAGAATGTCTATCGTGGGATTTGTTGACATTTTACTAAAATATGAAATAAAGCTTAAATATGATGGTAATCCTCAGTAAAACAAAAATGAAACAACATTTCAAAAATGCACATTATGCAAACATATTAAGGCAAACAGTTATGGAGGGTAAGGTAGCATGTACATATTTAGAAAAGTCAAGAGAAGATCTCACAAATCTTTTAAAAACAATTTAACCAACTGAATTATCAGTACTAACGGGTGGAGCTAAAAACATGAAAATACCTCACAAAAGAGCACAAAAGACGCTTCTGTTTAATTTGGAAAGCTGTGGTGCTGGGGACTGAACCCAGTGCCTGCTAGGCAAGCACTCTACCACTGAGCTACACTACCAGCCTTAATTAGGGAAGCATTTTAACGCTATTATTTATGTGTAAACGCATAACTAAATTTTCAAAATAAGTGTTTCAACTTTCACAGAATAGCCAGATACAATCAATTCCCCAGTTTTTCTCCAAACATTCACTCATTCACTTATTTTGGTTGTGGTAGGGATTGAACCCACGCCTTGCAGATGGTAGAGAAGTGCCCCAACTCTGAATTACATCACCAGCATCTCCAAACTTAAAATTCTGGTTCATAAGCCAGGCACAGTGGTGGTACACACCTGTAATCCCAGAAACTCAGGAGGTTGAGAAAGGAGGATTGCAAGTTGGAGCCCAGCCTGAGTAACTTAGTGAAACCCTAAAAAGGGCTGGAGATGAGGCTCACTGGTAAAGGGCCCTTGAGTTCAATCCTCAGTAGCACTGGCCCTAAAAGTTCTGGTTCATGCTGTTTAGATGATTGTGAATCCTAAGTTTTTCTCATTAAGAAAAACAAGTTCTCCTTTCTTTGTTACTCAGCATCTACTTAACGTAAGGAAGATTCGTGATGAAGGACTAAGTTCACGCTGATAAAAGTTCCAAGTAAAATATCAAGGAAGAAGTTCAGAAGGATCAAAGTGGATGAAAACAATATTCCTTCTCCATCTTGCTAACAAACTTAGGTATGTAAATGAACCCCAATCAAGATTTAAAATAACAAAGTCGACTGAAGATAAAAACAATACACCAAGTAGGATAAACAAACTGTTAAAATAGAACACATCATTTAATTTAAATGGAGACTGCTAATATAAAACACCCACTGATATCTGGATTAAATAAAAGTCTTAAAAAAATTTCAATTCAAAAGTTCATACAAAATGGTCCAGGTGAAAACAGATTTAATTTTCAGACAGAACTACTGATATTCAACTTAGTTTCTTCAATTGATGCCAAACGAAAGGGGGAAAGGAATGAAAAATGAGCCCTGAAATGGAATACTGTTGGCACAACCTGAAAAGGTGCTTTGAGCAGCTCTGGACGCGAGAGGTTTACTTACCGACTGTTTGCTGTTCTCATCCTCTTCTTCTTCATAACCATCTTCATCACCCCCTAGGCGAGAAAAGTCATCCTCTCCATAGGCATCAGAAACCAATCCACCTTTCTCTTCTGAAAGACAGCGGGGCAACAGATGGAGAAAAAAAATGCAAGAAAACATTCCAGTGACTTGAATGGCCAGGACTACCTCTGAACATAAAAGGGGAAACTAAATCTCACATAACTGACTACAGGCACCAATTCTGCCCTGGGGAGCTGGAGCAGTGGCACAGTGGTTGGAGTGCTTGCCTGGCAGGCATAAAAACTCGGGTTCAAACCCTAGCATCACATACAGAACTAAGTGTCAGAGAAACAAAGGCCAGAAAACAAATAAATAGACTGATTCTAGCTCTCTCACTCTCTCTTTAAAAAAACAAAAACCCAAATTTTGCCCTTGGGAAGGCCAAAATTTAGTGGATAAATTTATAAAAGTACAGGGAAGAAAATCAAACACTAAATTCTGTTTCTAATGTTGTCAGTTCAGGCTGGGGGTATAGAACACTTGTTCAATATTCTTAAGGCTCTGGGTTAGATTCTCAGCACAGCAAAATAATATAATAATAATAATAATAATAATAATACTGTCAGTCTATCTACTACACTAGTTTAGTTGAAGTCTTCCCTTCTCTGAACTATGTAGCATGTAGCTTGAACCTTTCTTTTTTTTGTTTTTGGTATTAGGAATTGAACCCAGCACCACTTAACCACTGAGCCACATCTCTTTTGATATGCTCTGCTCTACCTTGTATCACAGGCATCTGTGACTCTGCCTTCTCCAAAAGGTGGGCTGTTTTACTCATTTTTGTACCAACTTCCCTCACTCTACAGATTAGGAAACCCAGAACCAAGATATATTAGGTAACTTGCTGTCTCCACTCTCTCAAAGAAATCTGTTCCCCTTCTAACATTGTGATTCTCAGTCTGAAGAGGACAACAGAAAATTAATTACAGGCTGTAAAAACTCACAAAGTAACACAACCACCCAGAAGCCTTAAAAAGCTCACAAAGGGGGCTGGAGTGGTGGCTTAGGGGTTACAGCCCTGGCATGCATGAGGACGCACGCTCACTTGAAAAACTAAATAAAATTGATTCTCTCTGTCCCCTCTCTTTAAAAATAAATAAATAAACAAAAGGTCACAAATGCCCAGGTTCTGCTGCATATCTATAGAACTACTCTCTTTGAAGGACAGACATATACTTCTTTATTGGGGGAAGGCGGGTACTGGGGATTGAACGCAGGGATGTTTAACGGCGAGGCGCATCCCCAGCCATGTCCATGTTTTATTTTGGGACAAGGGTCTTGCTAGGTTGCTCAGGGAAGACTTACACTTTTAAGATGTGTTCAGAGAACACTCCCAATTGAAAGGTTAACAACTGAACTAAAAAGACAAGTCTCATCACTCACCACGTACGTTTCACTCATCTCCCTCCCGCATCGAACAAGGAGCGGGAGGGAAGAGGCAGCGCTGCTGCGGCCTTAGGTACCGCTCCCCCTTAGCCCATTCCACTGTCCAGCCTGATGCCCGGCACAGATTTCCATTAAGTTTCAGCAGAATAGTAGAAACAAAGGAAGGAAACGGTTCGTTCTTACTATGGAACCTCCACTGCTAAATCTCACCCAGGACTCGGACTGCGCTTCGGAATCGTGGGGCACAATGAATATCGCTCCCTCCCACCCAGCTAGGAGAGCAGCATTGTGGGACACGCTCCATTCTCCTTCCAACTTCCCACTCGGGCCTCACCAGCCGCGTTGCCCACAGCTTCGACTCCAGCCTCGCCATCAGACTCGGGTTCGGAATCTTCCGCATAAACCGCCAGAGACGACAGAACGTTCTTCTTCCCCGCCATTTTATTCCCACAGCCCGGGTGTGGCTCACGCCTATGACTCAAGACGCCGACTTCCGTGAAGTAAGTCAGTTTCTTCCGGATCCCAGGAGGCCCCGCGCCAGACTAGTAGCCAATCAAAACCGTCGTTTCTGAGCCTGGCCCGCCCCTCGGGCCAAGGCGTGCCCTGCGTCATCATCGCGCGACGGATATGTGGTTGAAGGGGCTGTACCTGACGGGCAGGTCCCAGGGGTCTGGCTTCCCAGAGTTGGGAAAGGTTTGTAGAGGTCTTCGAGTAGTTGTAGAGCCATCGGGCAGCAGCGGCCTAGCAAGAGCCCTTCGCCCTGAAGGGTCCACGGCCGGGTCTCATACCTTGGGGTGGTGAAGAGAGGGAGCCTTCAGCTGGTGAAGGGGAGAGAATTGTGGATGTGGGGCTCAGGGGAAGAAGAGTGAAAGGGCAGGGGTCCTGGGGGGAAGGATGATCGTCATGGCTGCGCCTGCAGAAGGAGGAGCAGAAGGTGGATCTTAGAAAAACAATTGCACGTTCTCCAAACGGTTCCAAAGGCATTTGCGTCTCTTGTGATCTGATTGCCGCTCTGTGCTATTTGGCCTGGGAGAGTTCAGTGTATTTCTTCTAACTAGTGTAGAAGTGGAGATGTTAATTGCCCGGGAATGGATTGCTTGAGGCAGTTCACCTGCAGCTTTACGAGTGTTGCTTCAGTGTAATACAGCAGATTTATACTACAGAAGAAAAATAAGCTGTGTTTGAAAAGCAGAAGAGTGTTCTCGTGGCGACTGCTTTCGCTACGATGAACACCCACCCTTCCTCCACTTCCTTTGACCGTGAGCGGCGAGTCCGGAGCACGTTGAAGAAGGTCTTTGGGTTTGACTCTTTTAAGACGACTTTACAGGAGAGTGCGACCATGGCTGTAGTGAAAGGTAACATCAGGCTACCTGCCTGTAAATCTCTGCTGGTGCACCATAGCAGAAAAGTACCCTCGCCCTAACACTTCATACTTCCTCCCCCAAGGCCCATAACTGGTTTTGGAAATCTTTTAGACTTATTGCCTAAAGCTGCAGTTTTAATGGAAGAATCACCCGCTTATTCTGGTCCTTACACTGTACACCTGGAGCCAAAAAATTGTCTTTGAAAATCATTCCTATATCCCTGCCTTCCTTTGTTTGGGTGTAGGCAGTAATGATGAGGGTGGTAGGAATACCCTAACCCAGTCACTGAACTTCTAGGTAATCCTTCCTTTGTTGAAAAGTAAGTGGCAGGGTCCCCCATAGGAAAGGAAGGAGCAATAATATTGTAAACTGGAGATATGATCATTGGAAGTTATCCAGAGAGGAGTAGCAGTGTAATATTTTTTTTATTAGATGAATATGGAGTTACATTTGAGGGGGAATCATTGTCAAACAATCAAGAACAAATGTATGAATATGTTATCCAGGGCTGATGCCATGTCATGGATGCCCCCCTTGGGTTCCCCGTGATTCTATGTTTCCCCCAGAATAACCCCTGAGTTAAATGGATATCTCGTAGAGGTCAGAGATCTCCTTCTGAGATGATTGCCCCAGCAGCAGTGTAGTATTGATACATTTATAAACAAAAGACCCCTAAGTGATGTCCTTACATATCTACATGTACTGCCCACTCATCTAGCCTTGTTCTGCTTTCACATCTGTTTGGTCATCCATGTCCCACCAGACTCAAAATTCTTGCCCTTATTTTATTTTATTATTAGTCCTATTAATATTTGGTGTGTGATACTGGGGAATGAACCTAGGGGCACTCTACTATTGAGCCCTTTTATTCTTTTATTTTATTTTGAGACAGGGTCCCACTAAGTTGACCAGGCTGGCCTTGCTCAGCCTGCCCAGGGGTACTCTACCACAGAGTTATAGCTTCGGCCCTTATTTATTTTTATTTTGAGACAGGGTCTCACTAAGTTGTTAAGTCTGGCTTCAAACCTGTGATTCTCCTTCCTCAGCCTCCCAAGTTGCCAGGATTGCAGACTCGCACCACCATGCCTGACTCATACCCTTGTTTAATACCATTATTGGAAATAGTTCACATACATTTCCAGATCTCCTAGGATCCTTGCCCTTTTTATAGACAGGACAGAAGGAATTAGCATGATATTAAGATCTTCCCACATGCCAGACACTGCTTGGTGTTTTTTCTACATTGCCATTAAATTTTCAACAACCTTGATGAAAACACAGGAAGCACTGAAATGTTATCTTGTGATTTTGCAGGTGATAAGGATGTCTTTGTCTGCATGCCCACAGGCGCAGGAAAATCCCTTTGCTATCAACTCCCTGCTTTGTTGGCTAAAGGCATAACCATTGTTGTCTCTCCTCTTATTGCTTTGATTCAGGTGAGGCTTTGGGGAATGAAGATGGTAGCCCAAAACAAAAGGGGGTGGTTGTTTATAGCTAGAAATTTCTCTTCTCTTTTATCTGGTCTTTGCCTCTTATTTTCTGATTTGCCTACATCTCTATCTATATTGGGCTTCTGAATTGCCCAAATCTAAGGTTCTCCAGTAGTGCCTATCACTCTGGTGGGTCACAAATGAGTCTGTGTTTTGATGGCCTGAGGTCCCTCACCCTCTGTGTTTTTTGGTGCAGAGGTGTATGAAGCTGTGTCTGTACATACATTAACTTACTTTCACATGCCCACAGTGTACTCATGATGTTGGGAATAGAAGATGCAGGTATATAAATAGCAAAGTTGGTATGAGCAACCCTGGTGTCCTGGTTTATTTTGGCAAGGGCACAGATGTGTGAAACAGAAAAGAGATGAGAAACTGATTGGGACCTTACTGACCAGATGTTCTGACTGTATTTAGTGTCTGCAGATGGGCTGAGAGAATCAGAATTGAGGAAGCGTGGACATGTGGTTAAAGAGCCATCCAGCTGGAAGAAATGTAGACAGACGGGGAGGAACAGTAGTATTAGCTGGTGTTCACGAGGTCTCAGGCTTTGTGCCAGGTGCTTGTATGCAATGTAAAGGTTCGTTTAACTGTTGCCACAGTCTTATTAGGCCCTTACTATTTGGGAGAGAGAGCAGGAACCAGCTGAGTTCCAGGAGTTAAACAGCTTGAGAGCTTGTGGCAGTATAGTGAGACAGGAGTAGATTCAAGCCTGTCTGACTCAGAATCTGTTCTCTCAACCACTTTATTTTGCCTACTTCCAGGCAAAGAAAAGACATAATGAAGGGTGAGGGGAGGTTTTAGGGCTGGGAAATTCCCCAGGGAGTTTCAATGGCATTTACCACGGGTCCGCTGGGCTCATCCCCTTTTGCCCTTAGGACCAAGTGGATCACTTGCTGGCCCTGAAGGTACAAGTGAGTTCCCTGAACTCAAAGCTCTCAGCGCAGGAGAGGAAGGAGCTGCTCTCTGACCTGGAGCGAGAAAAACCCCGAACCAAACTCCTCTACATTACTCCAGAGATGGCAGCTGCATCCTCTTTCCAGCCCACCCTGAATTCCCTAGTTTCTCGCCACCTTCTCTCTTACTTGGTGGTGGATGAAGCCCACTGTGTTTCCCAGTGGGGACACGACTTTCGTCCTGATTACCTGCGTCTAGGTGCCCTGCGTGCCCGCCTGGCACATGCCCCATGTGTGGCTCTGACTGCCACAGCCACCCCGCAAGTCCAAGAGGATGTGTTTGCTGCCCTGCACCTGAAGCAACCAGTTGCCACTTTCAAGACACCCTGCTTCCGGGCCAACCTCTTCTATGATGTGCAATTCAAGGATCTGATTTCCGATCCCTATGGGAATCTGAGGGAATTCTGCCTTAAGGCTCTTGGACAGAAGACCGATAAAGGGGTGAGACACTGAGGTTGGGGACCAAGGTGCTATGTGTAGCATAGAGGTAGATATTGTTTTTCCAAGTCCTTTGCTTTTCCTAGCTTCCTTAGCGAAGTTTCTAAAAGCTTGTGCACAAGGCCTGGAGGATGGCTCAGCGTTTATGGTGCTTGCTTGGTATGTGCAAGGACTCGGGTTCAAACCCCAGCACCATGCATACAACTAAGTGTTGTAGCAATGAAAACAAGATGAAAAAACTAAATAAATTGATTCTCTCTCTCTCTCTCTAAAAAAACAAACAAACAAACAAACTTGTGCACAAGCTGGGTGTAGTGGTGCATACCTGTAATGCCAGGTATTTGGGAGGCCAAGGTAGCAGGATTGCAAGTTCCAGGCCAGCTTGGGCAACTGAGTGGGACCCTGTCTCAATATTTTTTTTTTTTTTAAAAGAGAGAGGGACAGTGAGAGAGACAGAGAAAGAGAGAAACAACTTTATTTAGTTTTTCATATGGCCTTAGTTGCTCCAACACTCATTTGTGTACATGGTGCTGGGGTTTGAACCCGGGTCCTCGTGCTTGCCAGGCAAGCGCCGAAACCACTGAGCCACCTCTCCAACCCCCTGTCTCAATATTTTTAAAAAGGCCTGGGAACATAGCTCAGTGGTAGAGTGCCTCTGGGTTCAGTTCCCAGTACTGAAAAACAAAACAAAATAAAACAAAAAAAAAAAACTTGTACACAAAGAAAGTTGTCCCTTTCGTTACCTAGCATTGTCCTCACTGGGGTCCCCTTGTCCTGGATCCTTCTGTGGAAGGCAAGCAAGTGGTCCCTGTGCGTGAGGCCTTTGCTGACTTCCATAAGGTTTGGGGGAGGAGGTAGAAGAATTAAAGAGGTTGCACTTTAGGCTGCTTTGGTTCTGTTTCTTACAAAGCAGCAGAGCTCTGCTGGTGTCCCACCTTCTCAAGAGATTGAGAAGATGAGAGAAAACATAGAGTTTCTAAAGCAGGCTGAATCTTAGTGGGCTGACTGGTTTCTTCTCACGCAGCTTCTCTTCCTCTGTCTCCCCATTTAGTTGTCCGGGTGTGGCATTGTTTACTGCAGGACTAGAGAGGCTTGCGAACAGCTGGCCATAGAGCTCAGCAGCAGGGGTGTGAACGCCAAGGCCTACCACGCAGGTAAGAGGTACTCAGGTTCTAGGAGGCCTCTTAGTGGGTCTTTTGTTCCTTATGGGTCCTGGATAATCAGGTGGTCCATTATCTTTTTCCAGAGATGG
>PVKS010002846.1:80014-112185 GCA_004027875.1 Aplodontia rufa | reverse complement strand
TCTGTTAATACACATACCCCTTCCCACTAGACTATCAACCTGCAACATATGAAACAAATTATTTTGAAGATCAATCTACTAATGCATCTCATTTCTTCCTATTTCCAGCTTTTACCAAGCTTCCAAATATAAAAAAGGCTATACCAAATAAACAATACCTCTACAATAAGTAAATTTCTTTGCTAATTTAAAAATGAGAACAAATACATTTAAATATTTCACTTATCACCATGGTGCAGTTGAGGAAAAGAGAGGAAATACCTTGCTACCTCTCTCTGCATTATATTTCTAATATTCCTGTGCCGGGCAGAAGATATTTAAGGTTGAGAAGTGAAGTTTAATGGATGCATAAATAATTTATTTATGTATCGACTGAACAGAAACATGTTGACACTTTATCAGAAAATATAGAAAATCAATTTGCCTTGTAAAGTCTGCATGATGTAAAAGTTAGACCATGGGATTTGGCATTGGATAGACTTTCTGATCACTTTTCAAATTCATCACTTTCTAGATTTCCAATCTAAGTACTTAACTTCTTTGAGCTGCTTTCTTCTCCTTCACTTTCTCCTTTCCTTCTTTCTCCTTTTTCTTTTAATTTTGAGGTGCTGAGGACTGAAACCAGAGCCTTCCACATGCTACACGTCTGTTGTACCACTGAGCTACTCCTCCAGACCACTTCATCCTCTTTTTTTTAACCAAAATACAGTACCTACCTGAAAGAACTGTGAAGATTAAATGAGATCATGAATACAAAGTGCTTAGTATATAGCATGACTCATAGTTGGCACTGAAAACAGTGGGTATTGTTTTTCTTATGTCGGCATTTCACGTAGGAGAAAGTACTGAATGACAAAGCATTAAGTGGGAAATAATAACAGAAAAGTCCGTTGTCACTTCCAGAATGATGAGGAATATGGCTAGATACTAACAAAAGCAACATGTCATTTATCCAAGCTGATCTCCCTATTCTGCAAGCTGTGAAAATTGGTTGCCTTAGAGATAAGGTGGTTATTAGCCATCAGTAAAAATAAGCACACTGCTGAGAATTTATAGGAAAATGCATTTAATTAGGTGCCATCTGAGCCACCCACACTGTGAACAAGGATTCTGGCAACAAAGGGGTTATTGTTGCCAAGTTCCTGCCAAATGTTATTTTCCTAAGTTAGTGTGTGTTGTTTTTTGTTTTGGTTTGATTTTTTTTTTCTGGCCAAGGCCTGAACAAAGAGTTCCAGATGGCAACATGGAGACAGAAAGCACCCTTACCACAGACCAAAAGTCTCCCAAAATCCAAAGTCTGGAAAACCCTTTAAAAATATTTCCCCTGAATGGTAAAAGGAGGTGGGTCACACAGGCAAATGTAAAATAGGAAGTAATGGTGTTTAAACCTTAGCATAAAATCTTTGAGAATGTTGATTAGGATTTTTTTCTTTCATCTTTGTGGCCTCACTCAACCAAGAATGCCATACAGGGACTGTGCAAAGTACCAAGTTCTCACTAAGTCCTGGCTGAATTGAATTAGACTGATTCCTAGAGAAGGTCCTTAAGTTCCCAACAACAACATGAACAGCAACAATTACCTGAGTGATTTTGTGTGTCTCAGTTACTATGATAAGCACTTCACAGGTATTTTCAGATTTAATTTTTGTAACAACCTGATGACTACCTTAGTTCACCCACGATTTTTAGACCAGAAACTCAGACTCAAAATGGTTAATGAGTTTATGTTTTATCAAAGAGCTAGTTAGTCACAGAGCTAGGTTCAACATTAGATCTGTCTGACTTCAAAGGTCATATGCAGCACTGAGAAATTGGTGCAAAGTTCCCAAAACTCCACCTTTACAAGAAGGGAGAGATTACAAAAAAAAAAAAAAAAAAAAAAAAAAAAAAAAAAAAAAAAAAAAAAAAAAAAAAGTACAGAAAAGAGGAGGAGGAAGAGAAACAAAAGGAAAAGGAAAAGAAAACACTACATAGGATTAATCTTGCCCAATACAGGAATTCTGGCCAACATCATGAAAATATATGTCACAAAACTCAGGAAGATACTACATTGGGAAATCACAGAGTATTCTGTAATTCAGCTTCCTCGTTTCTACTAAAGAAGCAGAATTTGCATATATATGGTATGCAGCTTCTTTTTGCCTTGTGTAGAAACGGAACTTTTACACCCTCTTTCTCCTTATCCAGTAGAAAAATGTGGATGTGTAAGTTGCAAATATAAATGTGAAGACAGTTTAGTTAGTTGTTAATTTTTCTTCCAGATATCAGATGGAATGACAGAGAGAGACAATGACATAGGTCATGTTTTCACAGCTCTTTAGAATTAGAAAATAAAGGAGTACTGATATGGAAAATATTCAAGTACAGGTTACAAGTGCAATCTTGTCCCCTAGGAGTGACCTGCCTCCATCTCAGAGTTTCCATCATCACCTAGACTTATCAACTATAAGCTGGAGACTCTATTCACTCCCAAGTGTCTGTACTGAGCTGCAAAACCATGTGTCCAATTAGCATCCAGCCAAGTCCAGTGACAGGTTCAAAACAGTTCAAATACACTATGTCTAAAATAGAGCTCATTACCTTGTAGTCCAAATGTGTTCTTTCTTTGCTCTTCCCTACCACAGTGAATAGCCCAGGTATTCTCAACAGTGCTAAGACACAATGAGTCTACTCTCTCCACTTACAATCAAGATCTGTCAGTTCCACTTTTGTATATTTTTTTATTTCTTATCTCCCCCCTCCTTTCTTTCTTTATCTCTATCACAAGCACTACTCTCTCAGTGCATCATGATATCGTATATGACTTAAGCTAGGCTCCAAGTCATTCTGACCTCACCACTCTCCACATGATCTTTATGAAATCTAATCTGATCTCATCACCCCATAGACAAAAAGCTTTTACTTTTTCTCCTGATACTTCTACACCAAGTTAAAAAATCTTCAGAAGCTATAAATGATCCTTCCTGATTCATTGCCATCCTGCCTCTCCAATTTTTACCCTTGTCATTATTACCTGACCCTCTGCAATCTAGCCAAAGCAAAACCCAAATGGATTATAATCTCATCTCTATGACTTTTCTAAAGCCTTACTTTAAAAAAAAATTCTTTCATAACCTTTTTGTGCCTGCTAACACCTCTGTCTTAGGTAAAATCTCTTCTAGGAAATCAAGACTTAGCAGCCAGACTCTGCCGTCTCATGGTACTTTGCACTTCCTTAACTCACAGTACTTACCACACTGTACTGTGATCATCTTCTTAATTTGGCACATCAATTCCTAAATGAAAGGGATACATTACATTCATGTTTATATCTCTATCATCCAGAATAGTCTATAAGATAATAGAGGTCAATAAAAGTATGTGAAATAAATTAATTGAGAAAAGATGAAACAGAGGCAAAGAGGAACTCTGTATAACAGGGAGAGTTTACTTACAGACACATTTTAGCAATCAGGAGACAATAATGGTATATTGTATTTCCAGAATTCCAGACTTCAACAGGGAACTAGGAGTACTAAAGGGGAGTCTTACCTCAAGGACATAAATAAAGTCAAAATTGAAGTTTATAATTGCCTAAATGGACCAGTGGGCTCATCAGCTGAACATCAAATTAATTTGCAGTACCCCAAATCCAACAGTATCTGGCATAAAGCATTGGGAGAAATGGGCATATTTGTATTGGGCTCTGGAGACTGTCCTTGACAAAATGACATGGTGACGCTAGCCTTCCAGAATCTTCTTCAGTACAGAATCACTTAGAGCATGGAAGAAATCATGATAAAGTAACAATTATTAAAGATAGATAGATGAGGTACAGATGGATGGATAAGTAGGTGGCTGGTTGGGTGGATGAACTGAAGGATGGATGGATGGACAGAAGACTGACCGTGACCCTAGCTGGTGAAGACGCAGCAGTACAGCACTGCACAGCAAGAGATTCTGGCAAAATGTTTGGACGTTTGAAGGTAGAAGTCCACGGACTGCTGGAGGAGTTGGTTCTTTACTAGAAGAACACAATGGTCTGATCGTGTAGATGGAAATGACTGTGGAAGACCAGCCTCCTGGTGTAAAAAAGAAGAGTGGGAGAAAAACTAGACGAGAAGATGGGAAAGATGAGGGTTCCAAATGCCGACAAGAGTGTGGCCCACCAGCAGCACCAGAGCCGAGAGCAAGAAACATTCACACTGAAACTGGATGTGAGAATGCATCAGTATCAAAGACACAGAAGTAAAATCAGCGCTAAACTCAAGTCTTGCACTTCCAACCACGATAGAGTAACGGGGATCACATTTACCCTCCTGCTTTCAATAATAACAAAAAAAATGCAATAATGATTCTCAGACGCTGGACAACAGGGAGCTCAGGAGGGCATTCCTGAGAGAAGAGCAATAACAGGCTGAGCCGTAGGAAGGCCCCAGCTTACTGGAGGAAGACACCGCATTTAAGTAGCAGTGCAAGAAGCGGGAGCTTCCATGAAGCTGGCAATCTCCCCGATCAAGCAGACATAGCTGAGAAATCCGGGATGTCCAGGTGGCTAAGTGTGAACAGTGGAGTATGGATTTCTGTGTATGTTTCTCTGTAGTTCCCAGAGAAGAGAGAGCTACAGAGAGATGTACAAGGAGACTGCAGAGGTCTGAAGGACTTCCCTCCACTCTAGCCGAGTACTGGTCAGTTGTGGAGAGGAAGAAAAGGCTAGAGGCAGGAGGGAGAAGCCCTATAAATGAGCATGTAAAACAATCCCTGAGCTTCTATGTGGCAACAAAACTGATGTTCCCAGAGCCAGAGTGGAAAAACCTGGCACTGAGTGTACTCGGGAAAAAATATCCATAGACCCAAGGCTGCTTTAGTACCACCTAAAACAAGCCTGAAAGCCTTGTTGATTAAATGTTTTATGTCCCAGAACAAAGCTCAAGAATGTGCAAAGGAATACAAGTGTTCTCAGCACACGACAGATAAAAATTATAATGTCTAGCCATCCACCGAAAAATTACTGGATATACAAAGTAGTAAAAAACATATAATCTATGAGGCAGAAGAGAGCAATATAGGTAGACCCAGAAATGAAAGTATTAGCAGAAAAGGATGTTAAAACAGTTATAATCACATTCTATATGTTCAAGAAAGCAGAGAAAAATATAAGTCCCCCAAGTATTTAAAAATAGGTCTGCATTTGGAAGAAGAGCACCTCAAAGCTTGAGGTACCTTTAGGATGCATAAAGAGTAAGCATCAATCTCTACTTTCATCATCTAGAATGACCATAACATTTATTGTCTAATCAAGTACTTTTCAAAGTGAAATGGGAACTAGTAATAATTATCTTAGTATCCCAAGCATAAACTGGGACTGTTCATGTTATTTGTGGGTACATGATAGCCCAGTATTTCCTCCCAAAACACAGCCACTAGTAAACTAGAGGCAAGGAAGTATGTCATTTGTGATCATCAAAAACAATTCATGGGGCTGGAGTGGTGGCTCAGCATTTACAGTGTTTGCCTGGCATGCACAAGGATGCAGGTTCAAACCCCAGCACCACGTACACAATGTAGTGTTGGAGCAACAAAAGCCACATGGAAACTAAATAAAATTAATTAACTTTCTCTCTCTCTCTCTCTCTCTCTCTCTCTCCCCCTGTCCCTCTCTGTCTTAAAAAAAAAACAAATCACATTGTAAAGTTTTACTGCTTAAAGTGATGACCTTTCAGACACCTCAGCCACCCCTCCAAAGTAGCTCTCTCTCGATTTGCACCGTGGCTGACTTTGACTTCTCTTCTCTGTGCTGTGTCTGACTCTTCCACTGAAGAACTCAAGCTCAGACTGCATCATTCTTTCCCTGATAATAGCTACTTGACCCAAGCCTCTGTCCTGTAGAACCATGCTGTCCACTGTTCGATGGGCGCTCAGGGAAAAGAGTCTTGTAAAAGTGTGCTCTCACTCCTTGGGCTGTATCTTAAGAGTTTGGAGGTCACACCTTCAATCAGTGACTGTTCAGGTGAAAAAGTCAGGCACCCTCGGAGGCAGGTGAAGCTGCCTTTTCAGGATACCCTCTAGTTAGAGCGAACCAAAGTTTGCCTAAGTGTTAGCTATCCCCCTGCCAGGTGGAACTGTAATCATGCTAAATTATTTGCCCAAGTGAGTCAAAACATTAGTGGCTGCCAAAGAGAAAGGTGATCTCCTACAAGGTAAGAAACCAGCCTCATGAAACCTTGAAGGTCTGATCCAGTGGTGAGAAAATTCAATCCAAGAGTACTGAGTGAAAGACTCTGAATGTGCTGGGGGACTGGAGTGTCTGCTTCTATCTATGAGTCTCTGTAGCTGTGAATAATGAGATTGTCACAGATCCTAACTTCATGTTACAACCTGATGGAAATCCAACTTAAACCTGTCCTAGAGCATGTGATAAACCAGAGGAGCAAGGAGCTCAGTTGTCATCAACTTTTCATATACAGCATCTTAATTTTAAAAAATTATAAGCTAGACTTTTGTCAAGAATCCAGATAAAACATCAAAAGGAAAGGGGAAGACGCCTTTCTTTCAGAGAAAGGTTAGGTCCAGGGTTGGGGAATCAAGGTGTAAAATCATATGGAAGCAGTTTCTGAGGCCTGGGATAAAGATTGGCCAAAGATGAGGCTTGTCCCCAGCAAGGGGACCTTTGTCTTTTAGAATGACATGCCACTGTACTGATGACCATGCATAAAAACAAACCTCTTTCTTCCACTCCTGAGTCTTGTCTTTGAAAAGAGGCTTGTCCCAGCATGTGGGGAAAAAACGAGTACGCTGAGCTCAGATATAAATCTGAACACTGTGGAAAATGGCCAAAAAAGTGGCACCTTGTCTGCCGCTGATAATATTCTGGATCCCTCTGATCCTCCCTGGTGAATGAGAGCTAGAACTCAGTCTTGGCTCTCAGTGGGAAACCAAGGGTGCCTCGACATCCATGTGGTGACATTCAAGCACCTGCTAATTGATGCAGGGAGAAAAAGGACAGGTTTGTTAGCATCAATCTTCGTAGAGCAAAACTGATAAACATCAACCTCAAAGACAAGAGAAAAACATGTCTTTACAGCATTACTACACTGAGAGTAACTTCATGGTCTTCAAATACCTGGCTGTTTAAATAAACAGATCTTTTTTTAAAAAAATTCCAATTAACAGGTAAATGTTGCACATGAAGGCTGGAATACAGAGAAGATAATTGGTAGGATTTTGTTGATCTTCAATGGGCTCATTTTTTTACTTCCTCTACTTTTGCTTGCTGGAAGCTGGAGAGAAGTAAGGCAAATTCTATCCAGGGCTGCTATGCCTGCCTATCTTGAGCAATGCACAGCAGACTTGAAGACTGGATAGAAAGCTAGGCCTGGCACTGCAGGAGGGGTGGAGCTAAGGCTCCAAAAGACCCACACAAAACAAAACACCATGAAGTCTTAGTCTTCTTGCAAATTGGCCACATCCCTAGGAACTAAAGCTAATCTACACAGAACTGGGGCAACCCCACCAGCTGAATAAGGCTTCCCACCTACACTGTGCTTAACTTGAGTGCCCAGAGCTTGGTCTTTTAGAGGACTCAGATATCCATGCTTCTCCAGTTATAAAGGGATTTGAAAGGGATTTATCCCTCCCTGAAGACATGCAGAGGTATACTTAAGTCTGCAATAAACCTAAAACATCATTTCTGAGCAATACTTTCACGAGAAGATTTAGAGGAAGGGAGAAGTTAAGAAATTTTTTTTTCTGTTAAGAAGCATATCCAATGTTTTTATTGTTAAAGTGTGGATGGCTTATATAGTTATGTTTAATTTGCAAGGAACTGAATATGAAACATGAGACTGGATGGCATTTTTCTTTGTGACAGGTCTTTGGGGCTTCAGCTCTGGACCTCTTTTGATCCTGGCTTTCTTTCAGGCTAAAAGTCCGATGCACATTGCTGGAGGTAGGGAAACCCTGTAGAGCCTTTACCTTGCTTGTCTCTAAGCTTAGTGTTCTTCTTTCTTTATAATTTTCAGAGAAGCCCATGAGAACCAATAACAGTAAGCAGTTACAGATGAGAAGCATTCACCTGTACAGGTGTAATCAATTTTGTACCACCAGATCTCATAGCTACAGTGTGGAAATATCTCAAAGGCAAAATCAGAAAGTCCAAAACCAGGAAATCATGACTCTGAATGTTCCCTGGTTGCCTTCCCTGATAGCTGAAAGCATGTGGAGCAGGGCAGGTCCTTTAGGATGGCATAGAACAATCCAGCTGATGATTCTTCCCCAGGGTCACTTAGAACCAGCAGGTGCAGCTCAAGACACCCACATTCTCCAGCAGGTATGAGGAATGCCACAGGCAAGGAGAACCCAGGTCTTCCCAGGGCCTCCTAGAGCCTTCCACCCCATATGCCTGCCAGCCTATCTGTCTGGGGACACATTCATGACCTCTGGGGACAGGAAGAATTCTCTCTTCTTGATTTTGCCTCCTATCCTCTTTTATCTGCCTCCTTGTATTATTTTCTCAGATTTGTTTCTTTGGATACAAATTCTACAAGAACAAATGTTAATCTGCGACTATGGTAAATCCCCCATCTGGCTAAGGGACAAGAAGATTGAAGGGTTTTGTTTTTCTATCTTCCCTTCGCATGTGTCTGTGTAATTCCCCCCATGCCTATTACAAATGCTGTGTTTACACATAAAACTGCTGTTAATCTCTACATATTATGCTTTCTTTCCTTTAGCAAAACAGATGCATGTTTATGCATGCACACACAACATTCTTCAAAGGTCATTCAGGTAGCATCCACTCTGTACAAGGTATAAAACAAGAACACAGAGTGTAAGTGTACAACTCATTCAAAAACAATCAATCTGGGGATGAAGAGGTGGCTTGGCAGTAGGGTGTTTGCCTAGCAAGGACCCAGGTTTGATCCCCAGCGCCACATACACAATTAACAGAAAGAAAAACAAATAAAAAAGATGAAAAAATAAAAATCAACTATCTTTTTCTCTCTCTCTCTCTTTAAAAACAATGAATCCACTCTGCCTAGCATGCTATTCTCTGCATACACGCACAACTAACTCTTTCACCTCCCTCAAATATTTGTTCATCAGCTCTTCCCAATTTCCATTCTTTTGTTTTGCCTTTTATTTCCTTACAACACTACAAATCTGTTTTCTAAAAAGAAAGAGAGAGGGAAAGTGTGGTGTGAGTGTGTGTGTGTGTGTGTGAGAGAGAGAGAGAGAGAGAAAGAGAGAGAGAATCTATTTTTTTTTTCATCTGGCTTTTGTTTCTCCAACACTTAGTTGTGCATGTCATGCTGGGGTTCAAACCCAGGTTCTCGCACATGCCAGGCAAGTGCTCCAACCACTGAGCCACTGCTCCAGCCCCAACACCGCTAATCTTTAAATGTAACCTTCAAATGGATATTCCCTCAATATCCATAGGTTCCACATCATGGATTCAATTAAAAATAGCTTTAAACAATTGCCTCTTTACTAACATATAAAGACTTTTTTCTTGTCATTATTTCACATACAATACAATGTGACAATCTACTTCCATGTCATTTACTTTGTATTAGGTAATAGAAATCATCTAGAGATGATTTATGGCAAATGGGAGTGCTATAGTTTGTATAAGTGTCCCCAAGCCACCCGTCCGTGTGTTGAAGGGTTGACTGTCAGCCTGTGGTACTACTAGGAAGTGCTAGAACCTTTAGGAGGTAAGGCCTAGGGGAAGGAAGTTAGGTCGCTGGAGAAATGTCTTTGAAGGGGATATTGGGGCACTAGCTCCTTCCTTTCTCTGCTACCTGGCTGCCATGGGATGAGCAGCTTCCTCTGCCAGGCACTTCTACCATGATGTTCTGCCTTGCCATAGACTCAGAAGCTACAGGGCTAATGAACATGGATGGAAACCTCCAAAACTGTGATCCAAATAAACTTTAATTTTTATAAGTTAATTATATCACACATTTTATTATGGTATTATAGAGCTAATACAGGAGAATGTCTACAGATTCTATGCAAATATTACATCATTTTATGTAAGGGACTTGCGCATTCTTGGATTTTGGTATCCACAGAACTGATCATCAGTGGATACCAAGGGACAGTTGTACTAGACTATGCTCTAATTTAGTTTGCCTCTTTTTCATTAGTTGAATCCCTTCACTGGAATATAATATCCCATTAAGGTAGAGTTTTGTATTTTATTCACTGACTAATCTGCCAACCACCTAGAACAGGATTCTAGCTCATAGTAGATGCTATCAACAATTGTAGAAAATTAAATGTATATGCTACTTTTTATTTACTATTATGGTTTAGATATAAGGTGTCACTCAAAAGTTCATGTGTGAGACAATGCAAGAAAGTTTAAAGGTGAAATGATTGAGTTATGAGCGCTTTAACCTAATCTGTGAATCTATCCACTAATATGGATTAACTGGGAGGTAACTATAGACAGGTATGATGTGACTGGAGGAGGTGGGTCATTGCAGGCCTGCTTTTAGGTATCAATATAGCTATATACCCATTATTTTTTGTCCAGGATGAGGAGCGCTCTCTGCTTCCTGGTGGCATGTCCAACGCTGCTTTCTTCTGTCATACCTGTCTGCCATGATGTTCAGCCTCACCTTAGGCGTAGAGCATTGGAGCCATCTATAAACTGAGGCCTTTGAAACTGTGAACACCAAATGAACTTTTCCTCTAAACTTTTTCTTGTCAAGTTTTTGGATCAAAGAGGAGAAAAAGCTGACTAAAATAGGATCCTTACCTAATTCACATTGTATACCAAAATAAATTTTAAATGAATTGCAGAGTGATGTACTGAAAATTATCAGTAAAAGAATTAGAAAGCCAAACAGCTAAATACCCATCAAATCACTACTAAGATATGCTGTTCCTAAGCATAACTACAAAAGAAGATATAATAAAGGAAGGGTCAATATGTAGAATTATACAATAATTTAAATTTCTCCCTATAAAAAGAGCATTAGTCAAATTAAAAGATAAGCAATAATCTAAAAAGAACTTTAAAATATGATAGGCAAGTGACTAAAATTCTCAATAAAAGGTTCTTTAACAAATCAGACTGCATATTACTGATTATGTGACTTCAGACAGGTCGTTTAATTTCATAAATTTGTATTATTTTAATGAGGGTAATTGGATTATTTTACAGGATTATGAGGATTAAAAGAGCTAACCATGAAATAATTAGAAAAGGCTTACTAAATGTTGGCTGTCATTATTTCCATGAGTATTATTACATAACTATCTACTGTCATAATAAGTAATACATATTAACGTTAATGTAAGAGATTATTATTATCAAATATCACAATAGAATTAGGATAAAAAACTTAGAAAGGCAATTCAAACCAGAAGAATACAGATACAATCATGAGATAGTACCTGCTCATCCGTTATTTAAACAGACATATTAAAACAATAATATTTTCAATAATAAGTGGGAGAATTCTCATACTTTATTGGTGAAAGTACAATTGGTATAATCTCCCTGAGGGTGATTTGTCCAAATGGATCAAGACCTCAAAATGATATAAAATAATATTAATGTCATTTGATCTAATAATTCTACTTCTGGGACTTTAAGGGAATAATTAGAAATATAAAAATAAAAAAGTTTGTCAAGAATATTCATCATGATAGCAATATCAGGAACAAGTTTCAGCAAAGAATGTTTGTTTCACTCATGTAATGGAATTCTATCTTGCCACTGAAAATAAAATTGTGGAAACATGTTTAGAGGCATGGGAAAATGTTCACAAAACTTGTTCAATGAAAAAATAAGTTAAAAATATGTTCTATATTTTATTCAAGCTGTTAAAAATGCAAATATTTTATAATATATAGAAAGATATCTGCACACATGAATATGGATTTGTTCCCTAGTATCCACCCCTACCACACACACAATCTCAGCTTTCTCAGAAGAGAAATTGAAACTCAAAATGAGCAAAATAAAGGAGATGAAGATCAGAGTGGAAATCAGTGAAATAGAAAACAAATCAATAGAAAGAATTGGTGAAAATAAAGTGTTTTTTCAAAGAAATTCATGAATAAGTTCTCAGACTGAAAGTCTCTTCCTCAGTGGATGTTTTCCCAAACATCTCTTCCCACTCTCACTTTTCCTCTGGAATTTCATTCTTTCATTTTACATTGTATATTTTCGTTTGTAATTTCATAGTCCTTGGTTTGCTTGAGATTTGTCTCACTCATACTCAATGCTCCAGGAAGGCAGATGCCATAGGTGGTTTTGCTCAGCACCTAGGTCAGCTTTTGACACATAGAAATACTAGGTAACAAATATTTGGTAAATCAAAGACAGGGGTGTATTCAATGGTGAGAGCTGATGGTAATGATAGTGATAAGTGAATATATACAGGAAAAATGGGGCAAAAAGGAGAAGTAATCTTTCCTAGCAGCTTGAAGTTAGCAGTGAAAAAGAAAGATTTTACACATGAAGTGCTGGTTGATTGTGATTAAAATACCAATAGATGGGGCTGGAACAGTGGCTCAGAAGTTACAGAGCTTGCCTGGCCTGCATGAGGATCCAAGTTCAAACCCCAGCACGATGTACACAATGAAATGTCAGAGCAAGCAAGGCCACATGAAAAACTGAATAAAATTGATTTTCTCTCTCTCTCTCTCTCGCTCTCTCTCTCTCTCTCTCTCCCCCCTCTATCCCCTTTCTAAAAAAAAAAAAAACCAATAGATGTATACAAATAGATGGCATGGGAAAGAGAATCTAATTAGAAGGAAAACATAAGAATGGTAAAGGGGCATAAAAGACAATGAACCGTTTTGGAATTTACCAGTAATTGGGCATGACTAGAGTGCAGGTTGCAGGAAATGGAAAAGATGCAAAAATGCAAACTAGTTATAGGAGTCAGTCTCTGAAAAATTTTAAGCAAGGAATGACAGGAGTAAATTTCTATTCAAGAAGGCTAATTCTATACAAACAATAATAAATGTTGGAAATGATGCAGGGAAAAAGGACCATTTTCACACTGTTGGTGGGATCATACGTTAGCTACAATCACTACAGAAATTAGTGTGCAGGTTCCTCAAAAGGCTAGGCACGGATAGCTATGACCCAACATGCTGTACCAATATATGCATACCCATGTTTATAGCAACACAATTTACAATAGTCAAACTATGGAACCACCCTGAGTGTTCATCAATGGCTTAACAGATAGAGAAAACATGGTATAAATACACAATGGAGTTTTATTCAGTCATAAAGAAAAATGAAATCATATCATTTGCAGGAAAATGGATGGAACTGGAGAACATTATGTTAAGTGAAATAAGCCAACTGCAGAAGGTGGAGGGGCATATGTTTTATTTCATATGAGAAAGCTACAGTAGAAAAACAAAGGGAAGAATTTCAATAAAATTTAAGGGAAATCAGTAGAGTAGAGTAAAGGACCATGGGAGGAAAGAGGGGTGGGAAAAGGGAAATACTGAGGAATGATATTGACCAAATTATATTGTTATACTGTGTGCATTAACAAATATTTAACCATAAATGCTCCCATTATGCACAACTATAATATTACAATTTTTAAAATATGGAAAACAAAAAAAAAGCTGATTGTGAAGTCTGTGGACAGGGGACTAGAAGAAGGTGGGAAATGTGGAAAGAAGGAAGAAATGGATTGATTGAGCATGTCAATTAAGCTAATATAACCTGAACCACCGATAAAAAAAATTATGCTGCTTGAAGAAGTCAGGGACTGGTAGGCTTGAAGCATTGAAAATAACAGGCTTGAAATAAACATCTATCCATTCAAAGATACTAAATGAAAATGTTCTCAAAAAAAAGTAGAACTGCTAAAACAAATAAAATTCTAATGTGACCCCCAGTGGAATTTGACCAACTGGAACAAATTGTTCAATTGATCCAAGGACTCCAGTTCCTATCCCAATTATCCAGCTTAGGAAACAAAGGAGATGTTATGTAAATCAATAAACAAGGAAAGTAGGAGAAGGTTTTGCAGAAATAAAAGATACTACCTTTTGGGACATGATCAAATTCTTCTTTCCCATTTTTGAGGCAAGGCCTTTCCTTCTTCCCAATAGCACCTATTAAAGGAACTCTACCTGAACATACCTGGACCACGTGACCCCTTATCATGCCCAAACTCATGTCTTCCTAGATACTATTCCTTGGGGCCCCAAAATCTGCCAGATGGAAATGAAATAATTGGATAAGTGACTTGGGCAACACATCCAGGTGTTATCACCCTCAGGTATCTACAGGCATTTCAATGGGGACGTTGCTTTAAAAACATGTTAAATTAAATAAATTTAGCTTGTTGGATTTACCCAACCATAACCATTTTTAGGTTTATTTGCATCAATATTGTTATGCTGTAAATAAAAATAAGAAAAAGAAGTGTCTGGAGATTGAAAATAATATGGAAAAATGTCTATCTAAAATAATGACAATTTAAAAAGTGGCAGGGTAGGAATGACTATTTGTGACAATATGAGGAACATAAGGGAGATACATAGGGACATTTGAGACAGTCTTACTGGTTCTTCTCCTGTATCATATATTAAAATCAAAGAACACAAGTTCATTACCCTGATCACTATAGTAAATAAATTCACAGAATGTCTCTAGGCTTAAATTATACCTGGGTTTATATCCCAGAGCTGCTACTTCAGACTCTTTGACCTTGGTCCCTCTGGCTTTTTTTTTTTTTTTTTGTACCTGTTTTCTCATCTGCAGCACCATAATTTAAACTACACAGAGCTGTTGAAAAGATTAAATCAGAGTATTTGTAAAGCACCTGACACATGGTCCCAATAAATGTTAGCTAAAAGAAACAAGGAAGCTTCCAGAGAATATTTGTGCACTTACATGGTTTACTGTGTCTATACAGTTGATTTCCTGATGCCATCGCAGGCTGACAGCGGTCTCATTTCTTTGTCCCACCCTCAAAGAGTTGGAGACAAGACGAACTATGTAATCCCTACAGAGCAGAAAGTAAGAGATTCAAAACATAAACAGAACTCAACACCATGTAAACAACAGCACGAAGCTCACAATGCCTCTAGTGAACCCTATAAAGGTAACAGGAACAACAATTATGACAGTGAAACAACAATTATGATAATTATGTTTAATAAAGGCAATTAAACCAACTTAAATGAGCATTCTTTAGATATCTTACCTACTTCTTCCACTTACTGCTCTTAGGATTCAGAAGAGTAAAATCAACATACAGCCCCAAAGTCTTCTACAGAAGGTTTAAGGGAAGCCACTCATGCTGAAGATACCCCTCATGTGCTCCTTTGTGGGGAGCGCAGAGCTGGAGATGTGGGGATGGAGGTGATGGGTTAGGAAAGAGCCCTGGTTTTTCCCATGGGGCCCAGGGCAGTGCCTTGTGCTTGTTAGCAGCTGCATTGTGCTTTCATACCTGGGAGAACTGAATGAGGAATTGTAATACAGAGGCCCTGGTAGGAATGGCCCCTCAATTTCCCTTTCTCCTTTCACGCAAGTTCTTTGCTAACATACTGTCTCCCTTAAGAGCAACTAAATCAAGCAACAGATTGGATTCTCATGCTGAAACCCAGAAAGAAAGGTCACCTATACAACATAATTACCAAGCCTTTATTGGATGGGGATTGGGGACTTTGGGGAAAATATATGGAATTTAATACAAAGGATTAAATATGATCTATGATCTTTAACACATCCTCATGCTACCAGCTGCTAGTGATTGAGAACAGGTTAAACAAGATGCCTTACTACACAAGAATAAAAGGTAGTGGTTAAAAGCAAAGACTTGCCAGGCAAGGTGGCGCATGCCTGTAATCCCAGCAGCTCCAGAGGCTGAGGCAGAATTACAAGTTCAAAGCCAGCCTTAGCAACTTAGCGAGGTCCTAAGCAACTTAGTGAGGCCCTGTCTCAAAATAAAACATAAAAAGGGTTGGGGATGTTAACTCAGTGGCTAAGCACCCACAGATTCAATCTCCCGTGCCAAAAAAAAAGCAAGGACTCAGATTGCCTAGGTTTGAATCATAACTCTGCCACTTATGTTTATGATTTTTGCCAAGTTACTTAACTTTCCTGTGCTTCCATTTCTTAATCTGTAAAATGGGAATAATCATAGTGCCTACCTTATAAAGTTGTTAAGCTATTCAATGTAAGGTACTCAGAACACTTCCTGACACGTGGTAAGCACTCAGTGAGTGTTAGTCTGGAACTAAGTGTGTATTTTTTTTTAATTTCACAGATAGATGGGATCTTATTCCATTCTTTCACTACCAAATTATATCCTTCCATTGGAGTTCCTAAGAACATATGCTATGTTCTCCATATCATTTCCTGGGCAGGGATGGGGACCTATCAAACAGGTCACACATTTGATCTAGAAAGCTCTCTTAGATCACAGAATCTGTTTGGGGTTCCAGCATATTTACTTCTGATTATTTGGATGTGCACAATCTTCTATTGTACTCAAAGATTTTTTAAAATGCTTCAACCAAGTCAATCTTTTTCTAACTGTGCCTGTTATTCATGATCCTGAGCTTTCTTCCATGCTATATCTAATGCTTGGGACAAATCTCCCACTTCCTGTTAAGAGATATGCCACATGAATATTTTCATCCTTCTGCATAGTCAAACCATGTTGGTAAAACTTCTTGGTTGCCTAGGTTCAAGGATGATCGAATGGCAAACAAGCCTTAGAAGTTACAGATACAGACTTCTGGAAAGGACCAGCGACATCTCCAGAGTTATCTTAACATTCCAAGGGTTATAAACCTGGATTTTTACCTCTCTTCAATCCCCCACCCCTGCACCTAAAATTTTTCACCTTATCAAGCAAAGGTCTCTCTGCCTCTTCCATCTGCCTGGAATTGATCCAGAGAATAGAGGCAGATATGCCACCAACCCCTATATAAGCTCTGGGTGTAATATTCTCAACCCCTGCATACATAGGCACACTGGATGACTCTTAACTCTGTCACCTGGTCAGGGATTGGGGTATGAGCAATCCATACAAGTTACTCTATGAATAGAATGCCTGTCGCTTCACCCAAAGATCTCTGTTTATACATACTGTGAATTTCTAAATGTTAGATATCCTGACCAATAGGCATGTGTATGTGTGTGCACATGTATGTATCTATCTACATCTATTGTATATCTATCTACCTACCTATCAGTTCTGGCAGGCTAACTTGGTAGCTTCTGGTGTGATCATATCTCTTTATGGTTTCAGACTAACTTCCTATTCACCAACACCCATCTCTTCTTCTATATGAAACAATCAATAGATATACTTATGAATTCCTAAAGGAATTGCCAGAATTTGATAGCCCTCCCCCTTTTCAAATGAAGGATAAGTTCATAAAGAATTTTTTAAACATTCAGATAATAAAAGTGATAACTCCAGATATTAGAAAATACAGTCACCAGTTGTTGCATTCTCTTTGGATCCCTGCGTTGGGATGGTGTGTGACTTAGGCCACTAAGGAGCCACTAAGCAGAGTTCTGAGAGACACTCAGGTTCCCAGGGTTCCTTTCCCAACCACCCTTCCCTCCCTCCACTGTTTCCATTCTCTCTTTGTGGATGGGATCAAGTGCAGCTCACACTCAAATTCCCCCCAATAGTTATCAAATTTTAAAATGGCGTTACAAGAAAGTATCAGGTTTTGATCTTTTTTGTTTTCCATGTTAAAGCCAGCACTGTGGCAATTATAGCATCCAGGCAATCGAAAGGAGTCAGAAGGGAGGAGGGACATATGAAAAACAGGTGGGTAAATGAGTTGGTAAGAAACCAAGCTCATGAAAGTTTACTGTCCTTGGTCCAACTCTACCCTCACATGAAGACTTAGGAAGGGGAGGCAAAGGGACACACTCCCTGAAAGGAAGAACAGAGAGGCAAATGCTTGTGAAGAAGAAAGGCGATGAGGGGGAAAGGAGTGTCTTGAGGTTCAATAAGGGCCTAGTATTTGGGATGCACTCCTCTGCAGAGCCCCATAGAGAGTGGAAGAAAATCAGGGGAGATGGCTACAAAAACATCCCAGAAGGCTCCATACTGGGCAGGGTCTCCCAATGAAGACAGCATAAACTTGACCAGAGAGTGTCCGAACTCCTGGCCTCCAGATGACCACTCAGACATGGTCCACTTGTGCTGAAGACTAGTGGCTGTCCCCTGGATCAGCTCCAAAGTGGCAAAGGAGAGGCCCAAGCCCAGATATGACTGACACCAACAAGCATCAGGAGGCAGGTCCAGGGACCTCAGATGACTATGCAGGGAGCAGGGAGAGGGGTGTGGGAGCCACAGGAAAGATGAAGACTGAATTTCTGACTATTCTGCTTAAGTGGGGGTCAACCTCAGACACATTTTGATTTATAAAAATTTCAAGTTTTTGTTGGACTGTGATGATGGAAATGTATCGCTACTTCATAAATGTAATCTCCAGGGCATTGGCCGGAAAATTTTGATAAATTGCTTATGAACAGTGCTGCAGCTATTTCAACAATGAATAATCTTAAATCTTTTTTCTCCATAATTTTGTGCCAAAGAAGGGAACCCATCTCAGCCTTTTTTCTCCTGTGTACCCTCTTTGAAGACCTCTGTCATTGAAGATCCTAGGGTGTATGGAACAATGGCAATCCTGTGGATGATAGGTTGGTCCAACTGCTCAATATTTACCTTAGCTCCCTGCAATAGAGGGCTGGTGGGAGTTATGAAAACATCAACGGTCATAGTGAACTCTGACGAATCTCAGGGTATAAAATTCCCTCAACTTTCTGCTCTTGCATTACAAAACTGCTGCCCTGTCTCAGGAGTTTTGCAGTCAGTCCCAGGCTCCTGGAACAAGTTGTGGATGCAGTGCCCTCTTTGCCCTTAAGCTCTCCTAGTCCTTCTTCCTATTCCATTCATTCCCACATCCTTTTCAGGAAGTTTGCCACCAAGCATTTGAACTTGCACAATACACAAACTTGGAGCAGATTCAGCTCTTGAACTAGTTTTAGTTGTTTTATGATCAATACCTCTTGCCTCAGGCTCCAAAGGAAAATTACAAACCAACAAACTCTGTGCTTTTGTAAGCTGTCTCACTTCCCTCTGACTTTGATCCATTTTCTAGGCCCCATGACTAGGGGTGCAATGGCTAAGCAAGCTCACGGAACACAGCATTGGTGCTGGGTCATGCTTCACACCAAGTACCACAGAAGGCCTTGCTCCCGCTGTCCTACCTTCGGCAGGGATCCTTTTGCCTGGAATCTCATTCTGCTCTCATGTTTCCTTCCCCTCGTGTCCCTGGATGCACTCCACTGTGATCCGCCACACTGTGGTATTTGAAGTCAAGAAAGAAAAAAAAAAGACACTGGGGCCCAGGAATTGGGAACTAAACTACCCTCATAACTCAGAGATTTTGAGTGTGGCATTTGCTCCACTTGAAACACAAAGTTCCAGAAAGAGAGAGTATGGTCCTAATTATAAAGGCTGCAACTCATCAAGACTATACAATGGGGAAATCAGTCCCATTCAAAATATCTTCGAAAAAAATAAAATACTTGGGAATTAACCTTACAAGGGAAATCAAAGATCTCTTCAATGAAAACTATCGGTCATTGAAGAATGAAATCCAAGACAACCTAAGAAGATGGAAAGATGTCCCATGCTCCTGGTTAGGCAGAATTAATATAATAAAAATGGCCTTTCTACCAAAAGCTTTATACAGATTTAATGCTATCCCCATAATATACCTATGTCATTCTTTACTGATACAGAAAAAGAAATTCTCAAATTCATTTGGAACAATAAGAAACCTAGAATGTTAAAACACTACTAAGCAAGAAAGATGAAACAGGTGGTTTTGCCATCCAGATTTAAAACTATACTATAGAGCCATAGTAACAAAGACAGCATGGTACTGGTATCAAAATAGGAAAGAAGACCAATGGAATAGGATAGAAGACCCTGAAACAAACCCTCAAATCTTTAAACATCTGATTTTTGACAAAGGGGGACAAAATATTGCATGGAGAGGAGACAGCCTCTTCAACAATTGGTGTTGGACAAACTGGACAGCCACTTGCAGACAGTTGAAATTAGACCCATATCTCTCTCCTTGCACGAGAATCAAATCAAAATGGATCAAGGAGCTAGGAATTAAACCAGCTACACTGCAACTGATGGAAGATAAATTAGGTCTAACACTTCAGCATTTGGGAGTAGGCAAAAATTTTCTCAACATGTCTCCTAAAGTCAAAAATCAGTGAATGGGATGCCATAAAGCTAAAAAGCTTTTGTACTGCCAAGGAAACAATCAAAAGAGTCAAGAGGTTTCCTACGGAAATGAAGAGAATCATGAGCTATGATTCCTCTGACAAGGGCCTCATATCCAGAATCTACAAAATCCTCAAAAATCTCAACTACAAAAACACAAACAACCCAATTAATAAATGGGCCAAAGAGCTAAATAGAAACTTCTCACCAGAGGACATTGATCAAGCCAATGAATACATGAGAAAGTGCTCCAAATCACTAGTAATCAGAGAAAGGCAAATGAAAAACTACATTAAGATATCACCTTATGCCAGTCAGAATGGCAAAAATGAAGAAAATAAACAATAATAGATGCTGGAGGGGCTGTGGAGAGATAGGCATACTAACACACTGTTGGTGGAGCTGTGGACCTGTACAGCCCCTTTGGAAAGCAGTGTGGAGAACCCTCAAAAAACTAGGGATGAGCCTACCATACGAACCTGCTATTCCTCTCCTGGGTATTTTTCCAGGGGATTTAGAATCAGCTCATTATAGTGACACAGCAATATCTATGTTCATAGCAGCTCAATTTACTAATGCTAGACTATGGAAACAACCCAGATGTCCCTCACTGGATGAATGGATCCAAAAACTGTGGTACATTTATACCATGGAATTCTACACAGCAATTAGAAACAATGATATTGCAACCTTTGAAGGTAAATGGATGGCTATGGAAGAAATTATGCTGCGTAAAATCAGCTTAACCCAGAGAACCAAGGGTCGAATGTCTCCACTCATCTGTGGAGGCTGGAACTAGACCCTGGCCATTGAGAAAGGTGGTCTATTACCATGTGTTAAATCCAGATATGGTGTATTGTTATACAGCCTAATACTTTTTTAGAGATATTGTGCGAAGGGGAAGGGAGGGATAAGGGTGGGTAATTGGGGGGCTCTCCTGGGGGTAAATCTAATATCTAGAATCTATTCACATTCTATATTATTTTGTTGAAAACTTGTATGGTTGTTCAATAATAAAAAAAGACTACACAATGGCATGCAACTTGTGTATGTTTCTTGTGTAATCTTCACAAAGGGAGGAGGCTTTATGTGTCTATTTTTGGTTGCTGTAATGGAATTCCTGAGACAAGGTAATTTATAAAGGAAAAAAGTTTGTCCAGGGTTATTTAATATTCTGGAGACTGGAAAGTCCAAGAACAAGCTGCTGGCACCTGTTCAGCTTCTATTGGGAGCTTTGTGCTAAACCAACCCACAGCAGGAAGCAGAAGGGAAGTGAGTACTTGCAAAAAAGGAAAAAGGGCCAAATTTGCACAATTGCTAAGAGTTCCACAAGATGGACATAGATCCATTTGTAAGGGCTCTTTTCCCCATAATCTGCACTCCCCTCCTCCCCACTATACCCCACTTCCCAGCCTTGCTGCATTTAAGGCTCCAACACATGAACTTTGGGGAAACGAAAGTCAAATATTAGCAGGAGATTAAAAACCTGGAGCTCAAGCCTGGGGATATAACTCAGTAGTCAATCACTTGTCCAGCAAGTACAAGGCCCTGAATTTGATCCCTAACATCATAGGGAAATCAAAAGGAAGGAAGGAGAAAGAAGAAAAAGAGAAAGAAGAAAGGAAGGAAGGAAGGAAGGAAGGAAGGAAGGAAGGAAGGAAGGAAAGAATAGGAAAGAAAAGAATCTTGACGCTTAAAGAAGCTGAGTAATTTGCTCAGGGTTGTATCAGCTAGCAAGCAGTAGAAAAGAGGTGCATGCCCAGATGTGGTTGATGCCTGTGCGCTGGACTGCTCCGCTGTGCTGCTTGGAGTCCGCTAGAATGAGAGCTGCAGACTGATGGGATGCCATTGGATAAGCAGAAGCACCCAGAACAAAGCCAGACCTAGAACTGCCTCCACCAGCCCCTCCTCAAGGACACGCTGCCAGCTTACTAAGAGGAGAGGACAGTTGGCCATGCAGAGGGTGGGGTGACCATTGTCCCACATCAAAAGTGCTTTCCAGTGCTCTCTGTTTCTTCAAGTTTCCACCAGAGCTTCTCTCAGCTGCAGGCCAGCATAATGCCCCTACATGAGGCATGGTTCTCCCTAGTATTTCCTTTCAACACTGCTCTTAGAAATCTTCCCCTACACTGGGAAAATGCCACCTTACAGACCCTGACAGGTGTCAGACCTGGTTTTCCCAGGAGGAAAAATCTTCCCCAACCCAACCCAACTGAAAAAACTAGCAGCCTTCAGAGCTTTCCCACCTATTTGGATTTGGAGTCCCAATCTAAACTATAGCATTTAATGGGCAAAGAAAGATGTTCCTAAATAAGATATTTAAGGAAAAAGACAAAACAATAACAATTTTTCCCAATTACATTTTGAAGGGGGAGGGAACAACTGGTCATTTCTTATAATAACAAAATAATACTCTAAATAACAATCTGCTGAAAGTCAAAGCCATGTCGCAACCCTTTGAAGCCCTTGAACCTTCATCTATGGCTCTTTTGATGTCATATACTCTTAAATCTCCCCAGTGATTAGCAGCTCATTCTAAATGTATCTTCTGTGATATCTCTTAATTGTTGGCTTGGTTAAGATGTAAAGACCATTGATGTCAATGTATTTCCCCCAGCCTTCCAACCCAGCATCCTCCCAGGTGAGGTTGTCGTTCCTCTCTCACCTGGATGCCAGTTCTGCAGGCGCCTCACCCATCTCCCTCTTTTACCCAATGCTCATGATCACGAGACAGACCAATAATCCTTAGCTGGTACTTTCTGCTCATGCAACATCAGTGGTTCTCTGTTTTCTTCATATGATAAAACTATGGATTCCTTATCTGGCATTCAAAATCCTCTGCACACAGCACAAGGTGCCTTCCAGAATTATCCACCCCAGTTTCCTCCAGCCAAGCTTGAGGCTTGTCCTTCCTCACAAACAAGGGCTGAATTTTTGCTCACTCTACAACTTCTGCTTTTGCATTTGAGGTTTTGTTTTACTTCTTTGTGGTGCTATGAATCAAAACCATGGCCTCACATATGCTAAGTATGCGCCCTACTACTGAAACTATATTCCCAGCCCCTGAATCTTCTGCTTTTTTTTATTAGCTGAATATGGACTTACAATTGAGGGGGAATCATTATCAAACAATCAAGAACCAATGTATATTCACATAGTTAGCCAAGGCTGATGCCATGCCTTGGTTTTTCCCCTTCGGTTCCCCATGGTTCTATGTTTCCCCCAAAAGAACCCCTGTGTTAAATGGACTTTTCGTGAAGGTCAGAGAGGTCCTTCTGAGTTGATTCCCCCATATTCCCTCCCTCCAGTCTCCTAGATATCCTTCCTAATCCTTCTCCCCTTCCTGCCCCCCTCCCACTTTTAATGCTTTCTCTCTGGTTTCTCTTTATAAGAGCCTGCATTCTTTTTGTCCTGGGTACCCATTTGAGTCACCTGGGACATGGTTTAAGCTGTGCATACTCAACATCAGTCCTGTTGACCTGAAGCACACCTCTTGGAGAAGGTATTGGGATTTCATAAAACTTCCTTGGATGTCATTTAGGCTCAGCCAGGGGAAGTCCCACTGTCAGAAGCCCTGCAAGGCCCAATTCTATAGAACCTTTCCTGAGTGTCACCTCTGCCCCACCTCCTTGGACCCACGAATCAGCTTGTCTTGCTCTGTCTGAATCTAGCCATATCTAGCTGGACTGTAAACTATTTTCAGGTGGGGGCTTGTGCTGATCTCTGTACTCCCATGGTCCCATCATAGGCTTCAGCAAGGGGTAGGACCTCAAAATGTTTGCTTTGCTATCAGTGGAGACTGGATGAATCCACACACCATACATGGGAAGTTCCTGACCCTTGCAGGGCATATTTCTTTACCCACTGGCTTCTATCAAGCATCAGTTAAAAGTATTGCCCAACTTTACTTCCATCAATTGATCACAGAATATGTTTCCTCTACACAAGAATCTAATGCAATGCACAGAATTATCAATCTTAAAAAGCAGAGGACTCTGATGTGCCTTTTGGAGCGGAAATAGAAAGCCTAACACATGCCTGGGAAGAGTTTGGTATTTGGGGTGAACAGCTATGAGTGGAAGAGTTATGGTATGCCACAAGCTGAAATAGAGGTCTTGGGAACAGTCAGTAGGCCCTGCACACTTATTGTGTGGATCCTCCCATCAATACTCTGAAACAGGCTCATTTTACTCACTCATTTGTATGACAAGTGGATTTAACCACATGAGCCTGACTTCTAATCTCAAATGCTTAGACACCACCTCCCACCTGTTTGGAGGAAATACGATGATGTCCAGATCTAAATAACTTTGTTTATGATACTAATGACAGTGGTAGTTGCCCTGGTCACCAAGCAAAACTTAGTAGTTAGCAAATGGAAACTTGAAATCTATATTTAAGGAGAGAAAAGCAGAAACAATTATAAAGTCCTTGCCCTTAGATTAAAATCCCTCTAAGGGCTTCTCTTTGACACACATTAGTTTCTAATTCCTTAGCAAAGTCAATGGGCTTGCTCAGGCCCACCTAGCTCCACCTGTCAATCACTGACATGCCTCAAATTTCCTCCGTTCTCCAGCAATGTCCCAGTCTCCCTATATCAGCACTTTAGACATGCTGTTCCTGCTCTCTGGCTCTCTTCCCTGTCCCAGTCTTCTCAGGATGACACTTTTCCTTCAATTCTAAAAATTAGGTTATAAACTCACCTCCATTAGGCTAGATCCCCATCATCACATGATCACATGGTTAGCTATAAGTCTCCATGATAAAAAAAGATGAATTTAGTAATTAAGTTCTTATTTGCTCTCTGCTACCTCTGCCCTCTGTTGGGCTGTTGGAGCATGAAGACAAGGGCTGTGTCTATTCTAATCTTTAATCTGTTCTGTCACAGCCCACATACAGTGCCTGGGCCACCAACGTTTTGGAAGAAAGAGAAGAAGGGAGGGAAGAAGTCTGAGAAAAAAGACAAGAGAAGAAAGTATCCCAGTCTATTGTCTTTTGCTATGATATAAGACCACAACCTAGGTAATTTATAAAGAAATAGAAGTTTATTTGGCTCATGGTTCTGGGAGCTGGGAAGTCTAGATTATGAGGGCAGCATCTGAGCGCAGCATCTGGCAAGGGCCTCCCTGCTGTATCACAGCATGGCGCAGGACATCACATGGAGGGACAAGCTGCTAACTCAGGTCTCTTTTCCTCTTCTTGCAAACCCACTAAAACCATCACAGGGCCCCCTCTCTCATGAACTCATCTAATGCTAATTATCACCCAGAGGCCTGCCTCCAAATGAACTGGGGGATTAACTTTCCAACACATGAATTGTGGGGGGCACATTCAAACCATGGCAACAAGACAAGGCTGTGTCTGTTTCATCTTTTGGGACATCAACAGCAGCAAGCCCTGAGTACAGAACACCTCTGTGGATAAGCACACTGGGAGAGAAGAACCAAAGTCCATCAGGCCCCTTACCTGATCTGCACCCCAATGTGCAATGTCAACTTGAGGTGACCCTTCTAAGTGTTCTAGATCCTATAATTGTTGCTTAGCATATGCTATTCCATCTGCACCAAAACTCTGTGACTTGGGTCTGATTAAGATCATGTTACAGGAAAATGGGGCTCAGAGATTATCTTGTCCAAATTGCTCCTGGCACTCATAAGTCAGCATTTTTCACATCACACACACTTACGGTTGCCAGATAAAGTATAAAACACCCAATTAAATTGGAATTTAAGCCAGGCATGGTGGCACATGCCTGTAATCCCAATAGCTTGGGAGGCTGAGGCAGGAGGATCACAAGTCCAAAGCCAGCCTCAGCAACTTAGCGAGGTCCTGAACAACTTAGTGAGACTGTCTAAAAATAAAAAACAAAAATGGCGTGGGATGTAGCTCAGTGGCTAAGCGCCCTTGGGTTCATCTCTGATACTAAAAATTAAAAATAAATTGGAATTTCAGATTAAACCGAATAATTTTTCAGTCATCTGTGTGTCTTAAATATTTCTAGGGACATACTTATACTAAGCATTTTAACCCTTATTTAATCAGAAATTCAAATTTGACTGGGAGCCCTGTATTTTTAATTTGCTAAATATACTACTACAATTTGCTCAATCACAGGACTAATCTATAAAGGACAGAACAGTATGAACATTCAGCTTGTTAGATCACTACTACATTCAAATGGTTCTTCTTAATTACTCACCGTCTTCCGTACCAGAGCCTAAACCCTGTGGTTGGCCATTTGTGAGGCCAGATTCAATTCTGAAGGCACTTCATTTTCTCTAGAAACTCAGACACTATCTTCCTGGCAGCTTCCTAGACTGCCACCCCATGGCCTCATCCTCTGTCCCTATGACTAATAGCTAATTACCTTTCCCAACCCCACCAGCCCTCTAACCCTGATCTGTGTTTCACATTCCCTCAGAGCCATCTGGAAATGTCTAGAAATTCAGACGCCCACCCACTCCTTTATCCATGGAGGATATGTTCCAAGTTCCCGTATGGATAACGGATGCCTGTAACCCTGAGGAGTACTGAATCCTGTATATATCATTTTATCCTATACATATGTATCTATGATAAAGTTTAATTATAAATTAGACTCAGTAAGAGATTAACAATGATAATTAATAATAAAAACAATATCAAAATACTATAATAAAAAGTATGTGACTCTGATAATATGCCAAACTTATACATTGTTCCTTTCTGGAATTTTTTTTTAATTCATTTTATTTTTTTTAAAGAGAGAAGGACAGTGAGAGAGAGAGAGAATCAATTTTTATTGAGTTTTTCACATGGCTTTTGTTGCTCTAACACTTCATTGTGTATGTGGTGCTGGGTTTGAACCAGTGTACTCACGCATGCCGGGCAAGCGCAATAACCACCGAGCCACCACTCCAACCCCTCTCTGAAATTTTTCTCTTGATACTTTCAGCCTGAGGTTGACCTGAAGCTAAAGAAAGTGAAGCTGTGGAAAAAGGGAAGGCTAAATGGGGGAGGGAAAAATATATTTTGGACCTCTCAGAAATTAAGTATTTCCCACACAATGGATATAAACAGGAACAGTAAAATAAATAAATAAATAAAAACTTCAAAGGGTGATCAGCAGAAGCAAGGACCCAAGGACCAGGAATGCTGGGAGGAATATTGGCCAAATTATATTGTTATATTATGTATATGTATGAATATATAAAACAAATTCCGTCCTTACATATAACTTTAATGCACCAATAAAATAAATTAATTAATAAGAAGCTGCGATATCACATGGCATCACATGATAAGAGCTATGTATTTGTTGTTTATTTATTTATTTCTACTTTTCCATTTAAGTATCCTTTTTTTATGAGCCCCAAGATTTGCCCTTCTATCTTTTTTTCTGTAAGAGAGAGAAAGACAGACAGAGAGAGAGAGAAAGAAGCAATTTTTTATTTAGTTTTTCATGTGACTTGCATTCCTCTGACACTGTTGTGTGCGTGGTGCTGGGGTTCAAACTCAGGTACTTGCACAAGCAAAGCAAGCCCCATAACCACTGAGCCACCGCTCCAGCCCCCTGCCTTTCTATCTTAATATGTTAAATTCTTCCTACACTCTCCTTATTACAGTCCCTACAGGCATTTGTTTCATTATCACCCTGTGTTCTATTCATATATGTGACATACGTCCCCTTGTTCTTATTAGTAAATGGAAAAGAATTAAAATGAAAGCAAATATACAAACAAGCCCAAAGCACACTCCTGTGCCTGAGCCACACGTGTGGCTCCTTCACCACCTGCTCACAGGCACCTCAGCCTCTGTCACCCAGCGGCTCCTAAACTTCCTGCATCTGAGACGAAACAGGCCATTTGGAGAAAATGACATTCTGAGAATAGGAGAAACACCTTCAGCCTCATGTTAAACTTATTATTAGTCCAACCATTAGTTAATGAGCATAATTCTTTAAACTAAAGCCTTTTCTTTTCTTTAGATGAGGTTTGAATAAAGCAAACTCCACCCAAGACTGTACTTCCTGCATCCTTCTACTTTTATGTAACTCTGGAGATCAGCAGACAGTTTCATGGATACATGGACCTAGGTCTTCAGGCCCCAGCTCTGACCCTTAAACAAGGGCATCTAGGGTCTGAGATAGGCACTGCCTTCTCCCACTGGCTGCTGTCTAGAGAACGTGGCTTCTCCACTTTATACATCCTACCCCTTGGGCTTTCTTTCCTGTACACTGGTCCCTGATTTATAATGCTTCTATGTATGATGGTTCAACTTTACAGTGCTGCAAAAGTGATAGGCATTCAGTAGAATCCACACTTGGAATTCTGATTTTGGAACTTGTCCTGGGCTAGCCATGTGCAGTTGGAGAGGACTCTCCTGACGCTGGGCCGAGGCAGTGGGCCACAGTTCCCAGTCAACCCTGTGATCATGAAAATGACCGCCTCCACAGTGCCCTGTACTGCTGAGCTAGGAGGTGCGGAGGTTACACGTATTAAACGCACTTTCCACTTTGGATATTTTCAACTCAGGGTGAGTCAGTCTATCAGGACACAACCCTGTGACAAAGAAGAGCATCTGTATCCTAATAGCAGATATTGACATTCCCGTTGCCCATGGCTACGCACAGAGTAGTCAGAAGGACTACGAGGGGTCAAACTTTAACTCAGCCACCCAGTGGCTATCTGACCAACCTTGGACAAGTTATTGACTTGTGCCTCAGTTTCCTCTTCTACGGAAATGAGATTTTTAAGGCAGTAATGAGGATCAATGAGAGAAGTTATCCAGAATGCTTGGTATGGTGCCCATTTGGTAAGTGTTTAATAAATGTTCATTACTTTTTTCTTAGAATAATTTCATCCAGATGCTACTTTCTTCACTGTGTAATTCAAACTTCACAGAAAGACATGTAAAGTTAATTTTCTAGACTTTAATATTTTCCTATTTAGGTGACAAGAGTGTTTCCTAATATGAAATAATAGCCTAATGGACCCTGTGGCCACATGTTCTATAGCTTTGAAGTGATTCCAAACACCCACCTAGTTTGGTATAGGAGTGGTGCTATAGTATGGATCTTAAACGTCCCCCAAAGGCCCATGTGTTAAAGGCTTGGTCCCCAGATTGGCACTGTTACAAAATGGTGGAAGTTCTAAGAGTAGGGGCCCACTGGGGTGTGCCCTTGAGGGGGGTTGGAGGACTTCGGTCTCTCACTCTGTGTCTCTTTCACTTCCCCTCTATGGAGTGAAAAGCTATGGCCTACTTCGTGCTCCCTGCCCTGATGTAGTGCCTCACCACAGGCCCAAAAGCAACAGGGCCAACTGATCATGGACTAAGACCTCCAAAGCTGACAAAAATAAGCTGTTCCTCTTTTTACATTTATTACCTCAGATATCTGTAGTAGTGTTGAAAAGCTGACTGATGCAAGTGGCATGATTTGCTATGATAAAAACATGGAGTGGAATCCCCTCACACAAAAATGGGATGTCCTGCCTCCTTGGACCCTGTATCTAAATTATTGGCCTCAACCCCTGGACTCCTAAGCGCATACAAACCTTACAGAGAGGGGCAGTGAGAGAGAGAAAGAGAGAACCAATTTTATTTAGTTTTTCATGTGGCTTCCATTGCTCTGACACTTCGCTGTGTACATGATGCTGGGGTTCAAACCCACGTCCTTGCACATGCCAGGCAAGCGCCTTAATCGCCAAGCCACCACTCCAACCTCTAAACCTGAGATCATGACAGACACTTTGAGAGCTGAGGCCGGGTTGGCCACTCTCTGCCAACCCAGTAGCTGGTCTCTGAAACCTGGTTTGCCAACACCAGCACCTCTCACTGGTGCTTAGGGACCTTGCTGGTCCCCAGGGATCTCTGTTGTGTTGGCCCAAACATCTCTTCCAAGAAACTTTTGTAGAAAGGTGTACCTCAAACTTCTATCAAACTTTACATCCCCAGAGGCAAGCTTCCATCCTAATCGAATAACTAGATCTTCATAACTGCACTCTAAATAGCACTGGGAATGGCTCACTTTGGGGTAATTGACCAGCTTTGGGGTAATTCTCCTCCTCTTCAAGCATCGTGAAAAGGACAAACCAGAAAAACCTTTTGTATGGCAATAAACCCTCTGATTCATGAAATCAAACTTTGATCTACTCATTTTAACTATACAAAATACCATATAAATTAAATTCTATTAAAATTTGGTAAATACACTGAACAAGAACCAAACTGAGATTCCAGATGCATATGTTCTAGGCCTCAGCTCTGATACTAACCAGCTGTGTGTCCTTAAGCAATTTCCTTCATTTCTTTAGTGCCTTAACCATCTGCAGTAAGAAGGAAGTTTAAATTCCCTTTCTGCCTCTTCCAGCATTAAAATTTTAGTTCTTTGAAGTGTCATGACACACAGTCTGTAACTATAAAAGACTTGTAAAGAAGAGATAGTCAACAATACAGATAATGTACACTAAAGGTATTACTTACTTCAAGACCACATTGTTTTTAAAAATAAAAACATAACCCTGTAATTAGAAACTTAGAGCAATGACTAAATCACTAAAAACAACCAGGGAACCACAGGAATGTGTCTGTGAAACTTGTCCATCGGGTGGTTCATGTTACTGTCAAGTCCAATGCCACTAGTCTGGTAAGGTCTGCCTCAGATGCCAACAGGAGTTGGGTCTCCCTGGATTTACTCTGGGGAATAAAACATCTGAGCTTCCATGAATAGCTGTGCTCCTGACTCCATGTCCAATGACATCACATCAGCACTCGAAGTCAGCCAAAATTTAAATCATAGAAATGGGCAAAAAATGACAATCAGGGACTTATACCTCCTTCCCATCCCCCCTCCAGAGCAGTTTGTTAAACATTTACCAGCACACCTCATTATTCAGTTTGGTAAAGCTAAACCGCAAAATTTCAAACCAAAAACTGGAGCCTATCTTGAATTGGTCTTTTTCCTTCATGGAAACTTTATGGAGACTGACCATTAAATTTAAATGGAATTTATTTTACTTTTATTTAAATATATATGCAAATGGCTCCCTACTTAACAATGATTCCACTTACGATTTTTCAACATTGGGCACAAAAACAAAACACATTTGATAGAGCGCTTACCTTGCGTATTGAATTTGGATTTTTTCCCAGCCTAGCAATATGCAGTCCAATACTTTCTGGCAATGCTGGGCAGCAACAGTCATCTTCAGCTCCCAGGCAGCCCTCAATCACCAGAGGGAACAACTGACACTCTACAGGGTGCTGTGCTGCTAAGTGAGGGTGTTCCGTAGTTTAAGTTGTAGTAAATGCATTTTTTTAAGAGAGAAAGAGAGAATCAGTTTTATTTTATTTTTCTTCTGGTTTTCAGTTTTCCGACACTTAGTGGTATGTGGTTCTGGGGTTTGAACCTGGGTCCTCAAACATGCCAGGCAAGCACGATACTACTGAGCCACCTCTCCAGCCCCTAGTAAATGCATTTTTTTACTGATATTTCCAATTTACAATGGGTGATATGTGGCCCCATCATAAGCTGAGTAGCATCTGTATACTTAGTGTTTGTGTATATGTATAGTAGATGCGTGTGTATCTATATATGAGTGCAGGTGTTTGAACGTACATAAATTTGAAATTAATAGCTATTTCACGGAAGAATAAAAGTCATGTCTGAGAAATAAGAGAAGTAAGAGCCAGAATTAGAGCATGTTCAACTAACTTTTTCTTGAATACCTTGCTTGGTCTGATGCCTACGTCTCTAAAATTTTCTTCATAATTTACTGACTGTTTACTGACTGGTTTGTTTTATCACTCCTTCTCCTTCTCCTTCTCCTTCTCCTTCTCCTTCTCCTTCTCCTTCTCCTTCTCCTTCTCCTTCTCCTTCTCCTTCTCCTTCTCCTTCTCCTTCTCCTTCTCCTTCTCCTTCTCCTTCTCCTT
>PVKS010002846.1:19026-79914 GCA_004027875.1 Aplodontia rufa | reverse complement strand
TATGAAGCAAGAAACTGTTATACAGTTGCAAACATATTCACCAGAAAACAGTTGCTACAGAACTTATTACGGTTATTTCAAAATTAGGCTGATTTAATAAGAAAGAAAATTAAGGCAGACTATTCTATGCTCATAATCCAATAAAATTAAGATATAAAATAAAAATGGCAATGAAAATAATCTCATTGTTTAGAAACTAAAATATGCTTTTCTAAATAATCCCTTAAGTAAAATTTAAAATTAAATATATCTAGGACACAATCACATAATATTTTATGTCAATATAAATACAGCCAAAGCAGTTCCAACTGTTTAATCTTAAAACCTCCTGGGGGAAAATGTCTAAGAAAATAAAGCTGAAAAGGGTGTGTACCAATAATAATATAAGCTGTATTAGTACAAGTAAGAAATAAAAAGTAGTATAAAAATAGATAAATTCTAAAATTGATTCTTTAGAACGGCCATTAAAATGAATAATCTCTCATGGATCTGACTGAGAAAAAAAGAGAAAGTAAAAATAGAGAGGAAATAACCCAGGGATGGTGGCACATGCCTGTAATCCCAGCAGCTAGCTCTGGAGGCTGAGGCAGGAGGATTGCAAGTTCAAAGCCAGCATCAGCAACTTAGTGAAGCCCTGAGTAACTTAGCGAGACTCTGTTTCAAAATAAAAAATAAAAAGATTTGGGACTGTGGCTCAGTGGTTAAGTGCCCCTGGTTCAATCCCTGGTACCAAAAAAAAAAAAAAAAACAAGAGAGGAAATAAAAAACTATGGAAGGGAAGAGTTAAGTGAATAGTATTTGTAACTGTGGCAATAAAGCTGGAACTTAGAAAAAATTACTGATTTTTTTGTGGGTGTGTGAAATTCCCATGCATTTGATAAAGGACAGATATTTACATAGATATTAAATATATGCATAATATTTTTCTAAACCAGAATTTATATTTATGTAATCATATGCACTAGGACTTGGGCATGGGAAAAGGCAATTAAAAAGAAAATTTGTATAAAATTCTTTTAATAGATCACTGAATTGACATATCTTGCTATCAAATACATAATTAGTAATTATTGTAGGCTTTCCTACAATTATTTTCATAAAATAATTATATATAGTACTGAAAATTGTTTTACTGGATTAAATATTTCTCTTTTTTATTTGTTAAATATGGAGTTACAATTAGGAGGGAATCATTGTCAAATAATCAAGAAACAAATGTATATTCACAGATTAAGCCAAGGCTGATGGCATTCCATGGTTTCCCCCCTTGAATTTCCCATAGTTCCATGTTTCCCTCTATCAAACCTCTGTGTTAAATGGACTTCTCATGGAAGTCGGATGTTTCCCTCTGAGTTGATTCCCCTCTGGTCTCCTTGATATCCTTCTATTTACCCCCCCCACCCTGCCAGTGATGTTTTAGCAAATATAAAAGGCCAAAGTTTACCAAAGATGAAGAAATTTGAGCATATCACTAGCATAAAGATCAAAAAAGGAGTAAAGACCTATCACTGATAAAGGTCCCAGAGCTAATTGGCTTTGGAGATGAGTTCTATGTAAGATTTCTTTAAAGTTAATTTTAATGCAATATATAATTGCTTGTAGCATATAAAAATAAAGAAATTTCTCTAGCTTGTTCTTTAACACTAGTGCATCCTTAGTAACAAAATTGATAAAATCAGTGTAGTATCAAAAAATATAGACAAATATCACTTATGAATAAAATCTTTGTTATAATCCTGTATAAAAGGTTCACAAATGAAATCCACAGTGTCTCAGAAGAATGCAGAGAATGAACAAATCAAGTTTAAATCAAATAATTCAGTGTTCATTCTGAGAAAATGATGTATCAATACAACTCTTTATATGTGCTTGAAGAATTGTACGAGCAAATCAATTAAAACTGAAAGAACTTTAGTAAAAATGGGAACTTGTTCCTACCAAAACTCAATTAACTAAAAATAAAGTTGAGTATTTAAAATACGATAGAGGATCCTTACCAACTAACATCATGATCCAGCAACTAACTTCATTATCAAAGAAGAAATGCTAAGGTCCTTTCCCACTAAACTCAGGAAAAAGAGGAATGTCCACCATCAACAGTATTTTCACAATAACTTTAGTAATCTGTCAAATGAAATAAGAGCATAATCCACATAAACACTGAATAGTAATGGTATTCTTTCTCTACCGATGATATAACCCAATACATATGAAATTCAAGACACTTTGGGGGAAACTGTTAGAATTAATCAAAGAATTTGGTCAAGTAAATGTGCAAAAATCAATAGCTTTTTACATATTGGTATTAAATAGCTAAAAATGACTATTATAGAAATGTTTAGTTTGCAATAGGTCCAAAGTCTACAAAGTAGAAAAAAATCCAGTAAGTAATGTTGTTCAATCATGCAGAGTGAAATAAGCCAAATTTAGAAAGTCAAGGGCCAAATGTTTTCTTTCATATATGAAAGAGAGATAAAAAAAGAGAAATTTTAAAAAGATCTCATGAAAATAGAAGGGAAATTGATAGAGTAGAGGAAGGGGATTGAGAGGGAGTGAGAAGAGGAAGGAGGGTGGTGGTACTGGAGAAGAAAATCAAACAAATTATGCTATGTCCACGTAGGAATATATCAAGACGAATCCCTCTTACATATTATTATAGTGCACTAATTTAAAAAATGAAATAGAACAGAGACCAGTAGCCTAGAGTAAGGGTTGGAGGAAATAGGAAAGGAATGAGATGGATCAAATTATATCATGTGCATGAACAAAAATGTCAAAATGAATTCTACTATTATGCATAATTGTAATGCACCAATAAAAAACTGTGAGTGTATGTATGTGTGTGTGTGTGTGTGTGTGTGTGTAGGAAAGTAGAGTCATTTATTTCTCAGTTGCCTTTTCCAAACTGTAATTAAAATAAGGATAAGTTCAGTAATGAATATCTGAAATCCAAACAATTTCCTTATAGTAGACATCTTCTTATCTATTGATACCACAAACATCTCAGTTGCCTCCATCTTTCTTAAAAATTTCTTTAAAAAATTGAAACACATTAATTACACTTTATCAATCCCCCCAAAGCAAAAAAATGTACCGTTCAGCATACAAAAGCTGCACATTAAAAATGCATATATAATCTTCCTTAATTAGCTCACTCACTAAATTTACATTAGATCATGCTAAGCTTTTTTTTTTTAAGAGAGAGAGGGACAGTGAGAGGGGAGAGAGAGAGAGAGAGGGAGCAAATCAATTTTATGTAGTTTTTCACGTGGCTTTCGTTGCTCTGACACTTCGTTGGTGCAGGGGTTCAAACCTGCGTCCTTATACGTGCCACACAAGCATGGTAAGCACTGAGCCACTGCTCCAGCCCCAGATCATCCTTACTTTTAACATATACAGAATCCTTCATATAGGTAGGACATTATAAATTAAGAAAAATTACTTCAGCATAAAATAGACTTTCTGTTTATTGAAGTCTTAATGTCAGTCAGTTCTCAATCACTATAAACTTGGATAAATCCACAATTTCTTGGATAGTTAACATATAGACAAACAAATTTTGCTAAAGATTTGGGCCAACTCATTGTATTTTTGCCCCCTGGAATGAAAAATAAACTAGAATTGAAGCAGTGCATTGCCCTAACTTACCTATATTTATGCAACTCTAATTATAGAATTTAAACTGAAAATATTACTAGTAATCTCCAATCCAAGTGCTTTAAAGTAGAACCTAGTTAATTAAAAAAGCATTAAACTTTGTTCATGGCTGGTGATGTAGCTCAGTGGTCCCTGAGTTTGATCCCTAACACTGCAGAAAATAATAAATGTTTTCCAGGCTATGTGAAGAAAATTGTAAAATGCCATTTAAGAACATAAAACAAAGCATAAACAAATGGAAAAATGTATCATATTCTTAAATTTAAAGATTTAATATTATAAAATGTCAATTTTAAAAGTAATAGATAATACAATTGGATTTTATTTAGGAGATCTGTGAGTTGGATAAATTTATGTTTAAAGTTCATAGGGAAAAAATAAATGCCCAATGATAGCAAAAAAATAGATTGTAAGCATGTGGGGGTATGAGGTGGATGAGGGGTGGAATTGCCTTCCTTACTACTAGATAGAATAGAAAACCACTATAGCACTGTAACCAACACTGGTATCAACTTCAAAGAGACAAGCAGGTTAAGAAACAGAACAGAAACGAAGGCCAGATCTCAATTTATATGGAGTTTCATAATGGCACAGTGGGTATTTCAATTCAGTGGTAGAGGTTGATTTATTAAACAAATGGTGCTGGCACAAATGGTTATCCATATGGAATAAAAGAAAGATAGAGTGTCCTCATGCTATGATTGAAACAATCACCAAATAAAGGTTTAAATGCAAAAAAAATTAACAATGATATTTTAGAGCAAATTGTAGAAGAATATACACATTACCTATGGAGAGGTAAGTCTTTCATTCCAAAAAGGGGGACAGGAAAGAAGGTAGTTCAGAAGATAGCATATAGAAATTTTTTTCTGTATATCTTTTGTGTAATAAATATTATAAATATACTAAATTTTCTACAGAAAAATGAAATATGGAAGCCAAAAATATAGTACTGTCTTCTATCATGGGAGATTGGATCCAGGGTCCCTGCAGATAACAAAAATCCAGGGTGCTCAAATTCCTTATAAAAGATGTTATAGTATTTGCTTGTAATCTTGGAACATCTTCCTATATACTTTACACCATCTTTAGATTATTATAATACTTCTTACAATGTAAATACTATGTAAATAGCTGTTTTGGTTTTGCTATTTTGTTTAGGGAATAATGAAAAGGGAAAAAGTATGTCCATGTTCAGTACAGACGGAGGTTTTAGTGATAATAGTTTTTTCCATCTTTTTAATTGGTACCTTGTATTGTACATATTGACAGGATGTGTAGTACATATTTGTACATGCACACAACATAAGAGATGCTTGAATAAATTTTTGTAAATATATATAATGAAATATTACACAGTCATTAAGAAGGATGAATTGCACAGCTGTTTTCTATCTAATGGCCCAAACCTGAAAAAAGCTCAGGTGTCCATCAACAAGAGAATGAACTAAGAATAGCATATTCATAAAAAGGAATACTGATTAACAAAAAAATTGGGGAGCAAATTTCTGATATTGCAATAATCTGTAGGGATGTAAAAAACATAATGCTGTGTGAAAAGATACACACACACTCACAAAATTCAAAATACAGCAAAACTAATCTTTAATGAGAAAAAAAATCAGCGGAGATTGCCTCTCAGAGAAGGGGAGTATTGGGGGAAAATCACTGGACCCCTCTGTGCTCTATATCTCCATAGGGAAGTGCAGGCCTTTGTCAAAATTCACCAAATTATGAATTAACTAAGGTTAGATATTATGCAACATTCACCTCGGAAGAAAAAATAAATATTGAACATTAGTTTAATGGCACCTGTGCAAATTATTTAGGGGTAAGTATACAGATCTCTGTGATTTTCTAAAAAATACATCCAAAAAAATAAATAAGACAGAATGGAAGGTGAGAGGGATGAAGAGAGGGAAATCAAGCGCAGGTTCTGCATCTCTAATCTGAAAATCCAAAATCTGATGCGCTTCAAAATCCAAAACTTCTTGAGCACCCAACGTAGCACCACAAGTGGAAAATAACTTTATTTCATGTATAAAATTATTTTAAATATTATATAAAATCACCTTCATGGTCTAAGGTGTATATGAAACATGAGCAAATTTCATGTTCCGACTTGGATTCCAACATAAGACAGCCATACCCAAGGTGGTGGGTAGAAGGGAGTTTGATCTAATTTCTTCTCAAATGTTCTGTATGTATGATGTGCTTAATAACACAGTGTGGGGTGGGGGGTCTGTTAGAGCTAAATCAAATGACTCAAGGGATATCTATAAAGAGAGAGGAAAGATGCAGAAAAATAAATGATGTATACATTCCTTTATGTGCATGGATGACTCCCCAAATAATCCCATATAGCTAGAGGAACCAGAAAGCAACGATGCAAATATACTGTGGGGTGAACATGACGAATGAGAGAAGAGGTGCGGGCAAAATTTTAAAAAGAGGAAAATACGTACATAAATAGATGCAAGAAAGATGGTCGGTGTTGTACCTTGGTTCGCACAGGATAGCAAAATCCAGATGACTTTAATTTTCTTATGATTTTCTGTAATGTTTAAAATTCTTTCTACAGTGATCATGTATCATCTATGCAATTAAAAAGCTATTTTGATTTTTATTTTGGGATAACAAAAAAAAGCAATCAAGAGAGAATTGACTTGGTATTAATTAATTTTTTTTTTCAGTGCTGAGGATGGAACCCAGGGCTTTGAGCAAATTACAGAAGTGCTCTACCCCTGAGCTGCATCCCCAGTCCCCTCTAGCTTTGAAAGATCCCCCTACACTGTGGGAAAAGAGGAACACTGTCACACTGCTGGTGGGACTGCAAACTGGTTCAGCCACTCTGGAAAGCAGTGTGGAGACTCCTCAAAAATTTAAGGATAGAACCACCTTATGATCCAGCTATCCCACTCCTGGGTATTTTCCCAAAAGAGTTAGAATCAGCATGTTATAGTGATATGGCTTCATCAATGTTTATAGCAGTTCAATTTACTATAGCTAGACTATGGAACCAACCCAGATGCCCCTCACTCAACAAGTGGATACAAAAACTTTGGTACATATATACAATGGAATACTACTCGGCCATTAGAGAAGACGATATTATGGCTTTTGAAATCAAATGGATGGAGATGGAAAGAATTATGCTAAGTGAAGTCTCCCAATCTCAGAGACTCAAGAGCCGAATGGTTTCTTTCATCTGTGGAAGCTAGAATACATCAGGAAGCAGTATGTTAGATGGCTAAGCTAATAATAACTTCAAATTGTATGATTCTTAACGCAACAGGGGGATGACTCCCTAGGATACTTGGAGGCTTAGGGTGGGAGGAGGGTTAGGAAGAATATTTAGGAGACTGGAGAGGGGGAATATGGGGAAATCATCTCAGAAGGAGATCTCTGACCTCCACGAGATATCCATTTAACGCAGGGGTTCTTCTGGGGGAAACAGCAACATGGAGAACACAAGCTGGGCATCCATGACATGGCATTAGCCCTGGATAACTAAGTATATATACATTTGTTCTTAAATGTTTGATAATGTTTCCCCCTCAATTGTAACTCCATATCCATCTAATAAAAAAAAGAAAGAAAGAAAGAAAGAAAGAAAGAAAGAAAGAAAGAAAGAAAGAAAGAAAGAGCCCCCTACAGCTCTTTGTACTAAGGTCTGGTGAGATCCCTCTGCAGTGTTTACCTGTGTCTAAGGCCCCTTGAAGAACTCAACCAGCAGGCAACTGCATAGCTCCAGGAGTGATGGCCCCAGCCTCGTCTTTTGGATCATCACAGATAGATATTAGCACCTGCACCAAAGAAAGTACAGGGAGGTGGCTTGACTCAGATTGCTTCCAAAGGAGGATGGTGTGGTTCTGCCCCACGGAGTGGAGCTGACCTGCAGGCACAGAGCAGGGCTTTGATTCCACTGCTGGGCTGAGGGACAAGAGCAGGCAGCACCTGGAGACTGACAGCTCTGGGACAGGCCCTCCAACCAGAATTGAGACTTGCTGCTATGGGGTGCAGCCCACTTGGACCTATCCAGGAGAGAGCAGGGTCACAGACGCCAGCCTCACAGATGCCTGCCCAGTTCCATCACCTGCCACTGCTCTTGGTTAGCCAAACCCATGTCAGCAGCACAGGGCACAGAGAATGGAGCATGAGGGGCAAACGGAGGAGCCCATGCTGCAGATGTCTCTCCTCCACCTGAGGTGAGACCCTCATGAACCAAGCAAATCTTTCCTCCATCCCTCCCAGTTCCAAGGGACATAAAAGAGGACTCCAATCCACACAAATGCTGTGTGGACCTTGAGTCAGAATACTCCTTGCCTCCCGGTGTTTCCCTCTCATTGTGAATCTCTAGCTCTTCTGCACCTGGGTGTGTTATAAGGAGGCCAGGAAGTCATCCTGGCCCATGTAAGAAGGCAGTGGTCTCAGTGGGACCCAGGGAGTGCACCTCTCATCTTGCAACCCTCCTGCATTGCTCTGGCTCTGGGACTGGCCAAGAGCAAGGCATAAATACATCAGCACATTATTTAGAGAAATAGGTTACAGTTAACAACATCTGTAAGCAATAATTTTTCATGCCCAGGTGATACCCCAATGCACATGTCACTGTGCCAGTTGACCTTGAAACGACTTTGCTTCGGCACCACACTATAAACAGCTGTTTCAGCAAGGCAGTCTGAGAATCAATTGCCCTTGGCTGAACAAGCTCAACAATTTAAAGCAAATATTTTAAATGGCATTCATATCTTACCCTTAAAATACAAGTGAAACCAGGAAAAACCTAGAATATTTCATTGATTCTGTGTAGTATAGGAGTATAGAGTTTGCACTGAGAAGGCCAGTTGCCAGAGGCTGCTGACTGTGTTACCCTGAGCCTCAGCCTCTCCGATAAAATAGAGATAACAATATTGTTGGTCTCAAGAGTTGATTAAGAGGTTTAAGTGAGATAATGCAAAAAGTGCCTGGCACATAGTTCGGAATCAACTAATGTTAGTGGTTTCATTATTGTTAGTTATTAAACATTTAAAACTGAGTTTTTTGCATTTCTTCTAAAATGCAAAGAAGCTCTCTAGATATTGTGTTTCCATTACGTTTCAATTAATTACTTCCAGAAGAATAATGGTGCTGTTTAAAATAACTTTGTCTCATTGGATGAGATGTTTCCAGCTGAGATTAATAAACCAAAAAATAAAAAATAAAAACTCATAAGTGTACCAAACACATACTCATCCGTGGTGTTTCTACAGAAAGTACAATTTCTTAACCCAGACAATGGTATTTCTAGCAACTTATTTTCTGTTTTACTGTACCAGTTAAAACTAAGAATTCAAAAAAACGTTTGCTAGGTATGAGTTACACATCCTTGTCACTAATTAACTATTCCACTTACCATACATTTGTTTGCCTTTGACCCTGAGTCATCATCTGTGCCTGGTTGTTGAAGATCTGTCCCCTCTCTCCCAGCCTGATCCTACATGCCAAGTGCTCTGTCTCAGTGGGGACCCAGTCTTGTTCCATTCTGTACCACCAGAGCCCACACAGGTTGACACTCAGGCCTCCTGGTTTTTTTATCAATAACTGCTCTTGATTTATTTTGCTTCAGCCATCTGGAAAATTCAGCCACGGCCCCTCCCCACCACCCAGGCCACCCCACATATACCATCCTCTTCAGTTGCCCACTGTTTTAGTCAGCTATTTTGTTGCTGTGACTAAAAGGCCCAACAAAAGGAATTAGAGGAGGAAAAGTTTATTTTAGGGATCATGATTTCAGAGGTCTCAGTGCACGGATAGCCAGCTCCACTCCTGGGGTATGAGGTGAGGCAGAACATTATGACAGAAGAGTGCGGTGGGGGAAAGCATGGAACCCAGGAAGGAGAGAGACTCCAATTATCAGATATAAAATATATATCCCCTAAAACATGACCCTGATGGCCGACATCCTCCAGCCACACCCTACCTGCCTGCAGCTAATCCCTACCAGCTGATCAACTTCCTGATTGGATTAAGGGCTCCCACAGATGCATGGGCAATTACAAGGAGTAAAGCCCCACACCTAAAATGACTTGGGTCCAAGCAAGGGTCTGAGAGTGAACTCAGACACAGGAACCAACTCTGAATCCTGCAATTAGAACCAAGATACACAGGTAGGACCAAGACGTAAGTCTGCCCATGTGTAAAGGCATATGAGTTTACATCTGCCACCTCCAATATGACCATGACCTTAAGTCACAGGGTATTGAGCTGACCTGCATTTTCAGTCAGGCATTCCGAATTTACCCAATCATGTTTGCATGGTGTAGTGACAGAGGAGCGTAATTATTTTATTGCAACAATTTATGATATACACGTGTTCCTTGTGCTAGATGGTCTGTAAGGTAGCTTTAGTCAATCTCTGCAAACAGAGAAATGTTGGTACTTGAATAAAGTGACAGAGCTGAAATTCAAAGTCAACTTTTGTCTGATTCATGTTTTTTCTATGACATGACAGACTCCCAACTCACCTATTCTTGAGCAGGGCACATCTCTCTTTCTACTTAGATGCTAATATCCCAGAGACCAGGATTGTGCCTTACATGGAAGGGTATTTGATTTAGCACTTACAGGAAAACTACGAGATGGGTACAATTGGTCCTTTAAAAATAACGAAATTAAATCTTAGAGAACTTTTGAAATGTACTTCTCAGAACAAATGAAAAAGTGGTCCTCACTTTGAACTCAAGACATCTGTACATTAAAATGTCTTTCAGTCTCCACTGGGCAAAGTCCTTTGATGCTACATAATACCTTATTATGTTAAATCTCTGAACCAGAGACCATAGATATGGCATTGTCCAAATAATTTCTCTAACTGGTCTCCTTTAAAAAAAAAAAAAAAGAAAAAGTAGCAGCTATGTACTGAATATTTTTAAATGTAGAACCTGTATTTATTTTGAAAGACATTAATAACACATTTTAGAATGAATATTATTAAGTGTAGAACCTGTGTTTATTTTGAAAGACATTAATAACACATTTTAGAATGATATATATTTTCAATATGTTTATGGAATTTACAGAGCAATGTTGAAAACAGAATATTTATAAGGCAAGGGAAAGATCTACTCCTCAGGAGATATCTGGCAAAGACTGGGCATATTCTGATTGCCACAACTGAGGATCAGGTGCTTCTGGCATCTAGTGGGTAGAGGCCAGGGATGCTGTTCAACATCCCACAATGCACAGAATCGTCCCCCAAATAAAGAATTATCCAGTCTAAAATGGTAATGGTCCTGAGGTTGAGAAGAGCTGAGAGAGAGTCAGGTGGGTCAGTTTGTAGATATAAAAGATGAAGGATGGATGGACAAGAATTTGCCATAGAAGTTGCCTTTAAGTCAAAAGGCCAATTCCAAGTACTGTGGTTATCCTTTCTGTATTGGTTTGGTGTTCCCATATCACTTCAGGGCAATTATTCAAACTCATACATCTTTCTAGGAAGATAACAATGCTATCAATCATATTTAGGAGACCTTGTCAGTCACACTGAGGAGTAATATGAAATCTTACAGCAATGGCAAGTGAGAATCATCATCCAAGATGTAGCTATGTAAGAAAACAAATTTCTATAAAATATAAAATATTGAGTCAAGATTCTAAAATAATAAATTGGAAAAATAATGGCATTTTTATGAAAATAAGAGAAACAGAAATCAATTACCTTATTGTGTCTTTGGACATGTTGAGTTTGAGATAGCCATACAATAGTAAAGCAAAGATACTTGGACAACATTCAGAAACATGGGGCTTGCTATGGTTTAGATACAGTTTGTGTGTGGCCCCCAAGGGATCATGTGCTGGATACTTGGTCCCCAGTGTGGTGATGTGGGAAGTGGTGGAAACTTTAAGAGGTGGGGTTTAGTGAAAAGTCATTAGGTCATTAAGGAATTGATATAGTTATTGTGAGACCTTGTTAAGTTTCCCAAAGATTGCTATGAAAGAGCAACCCCTCTCTCTGACTTGCCACATGATCTCTCTCAGTCACAGGTGCTCCTGCCATGATGCCATGTGCCACAGTATGACCCAGCTAGGGGAGCCCTGGTCAGAAGCCAAATCAATAGAGCTGCCTGGTATTAGACATTCAACTTCAGGTATCTCATTCATAACAGACAATGGACCAACACAGGAATATAAACAGAATAGATGAGTGTTGAAATTTGTAGCTCAATTCATAAAACAAGAATTGTTTACTGAGAGTGAGTAAATTGTAATGTTGATGGGACACTAAGCTTTGGAGTGTACCCAGGTGAGAGCCAAGAGAAAAAGGGTGTCATAAACAGACAGGAGGACCACAACAGTCCCCAGGCTCAGAAATTAGAGAGCATATAGAACAAGGGTTATATCCATCAAACCAAGCTCTACAAGGAAATCCAGTCAAATGGTCACCAAAGTTTTTAAAATGACAGCCTGCAGATGTGCAACAAAAGAGAATTAAGAACTAGATAAAAAATAAACTGAAGAGAGATTATGTAAATAGGTGAGAACTAGGGAAGCAAGTTTAAAAGATATGTAGTCATGGGTTGGTTAAACAATAACAAAAAATTTCTAAAAAGAGAGGCATTTTGGGGCTGGAGTGGTGGCTCAGCAGTTATGGGGCTTGCCTGATATGCGCTGAGTACACGGGTTCAAACCCCAGCACCCACGTATACAACTAAGTGTCAGAGCAACAGAAGGCATGTGAAAAACTCAATAAAAATTGGTTCTCTCTTTCTCTCTCACAGTCGTTCTCTCTTTAAAAAAAAAAAAGAGGTATTTTTAAATGTTCTTTTAAAAAGCTAAGTGGTTCCAGGTGTGATGATGCACACCTGTAATCTCGGTAGCTCAGGAGGTTGATGCAGGAGAATTGCAAATTCAAAGCCAGCCTCAACAACTTAGTGAGATCCTGTCTCAAAATAAAAAATAAAAAGGGCTGGCAATGTTTCTCAGTGGTTAAGCACGTAAGGGTCAATCCTTGGTACAAAAAATAAAAAATAAAAAAGTAAAGGAGCAGAGAGTAGGTGATAAAGAAAAAGTGGTTTCAATAATATCACTTTCCCATGGATAGAAGGGGAAAGAGGTGGTTATAATTATTGGCCATGTTAAAATAACAAGGAAACTTTTACTTTACCAATGTCCATTAGCTAAGAAGGTCCAAACACTTAAATATCTTTCCTAATCAGCCTGAAACAACCAGAATCAGTTGGGACTCTTTCCAATTGAAAAAAAATAAAGTGCTATGAAGATAACTGAACAACACTAAAGAAAAGGAACTCAGTGTGCGCTACACAAACACCTGCGGAGACTGTTCCTACTTTCCTATTCAGATTAGATTTCACAGCTTCCAGGAGAAACTTACGCAAGACTTTTGGCATGGACTTGACAATCAATGCTTATATTTTAAAAGCAAGAGTAATGTATTAGCTTAGCAAATCTGTTCTAATGCCGAGGAGGCAAACAGTAACACTAACCTGAAATGGTTCCAGTGGCTGATAATCCATATAAAATAAAAGTGATGTAATTTGGAGTTATAATGACTATGGGTGATAAAAATAGCAAAGAAACTTGTTTGCTGCTTTGGAAAGGCCTGGCCCTGAATTCAATTACATAAACATCCTTTGTGAAACTTGCTTCACAGTCAGGAGACCAAAATCCACTGAAATAGCAAAAGTATTTTCCACATTCTTAACAAAATCCAGAAATCTGGGTCAAGAACAATCATCATCCCAATTCGTTCTGTCTTCTTGAAATGAAACTGTGTATCCATTTATTTATGCCTACCTTATTCCAAAAAGGATTAAATGTTAAATTTATTTTGTTTATAAATATATCTATCCTGTCTTAAAAGTCATGGTATATGACTGAAACATGAATACACATGACGTAAGTAAATTGTTTAAATTTTCAAAACAGTCACTTGGAAAGAAGAGTCTATAGAAAGTAGAATCCATGTTTGACAGCAAAATATGGTTTGGTGGTCATCTATACAAGATCAGCCATATGAGGCCAATAGCCACAAAATGAACCACCTAGAACATTCATTTAACTTTGATTTTAAAAAAGAATAATTACACTTGCTATAATATCAGAGTTATAATTATTTAACTTTCAATGTAATTTTCTTTCCATTCCTGAGAGAAACTTATACAAAAGTTTGGCATGAATTTGCCAATCTGTTTAGACTTAAGTAAAAGGAATATATTAGCTTAGTTAGAATAGATTACATAGATTTGGTAAATTAATAATACCATTAAGTATTAATCTTGTCACAGTTGTTTGTTTCAAATCATTTTCTGGAAGCAAGTAATAATTTTCAATACTCTTGATTTTTCTCATGTGTTCACTAAAGTAAGAATGATCTCATATCCTCATTCAAACCCCATTAACAGAGATGAAAGAAGAGCTTCCTGATGGAGTCCAAGTTAGAGGTGAGGCAGTGAGCTGTCAATTTCCTTCCTAAGTCTAGTCTACAAAGCACAGTGGGAATGCAGGCTGGTGGGTTTTGCTTTGGTTGGAATCCCAAGACAGAAGTGGAAGAAGGAAGGCTTCCGGGCATCCAGCAACTCAGGGAAGACCCCAGGAGGCAGGTCTCAAGGAAAAGGGGGAGTGATGTTTGTGTCACACCTTCTCTTTCAGGGTGCCTGGATGAGCAATCAGAAAACATGTGCTAACAAGACACAAAAAACATCAGACATGAATATCAATGCACTAGATGACATCACCATTGAATAATCCCCTATGGTCAGGCACTTCACTTCTTTTCACCCATATTTCTCCTCTTCTTTGGAGTAAGGATATCAAATCACAGTGACTTCCAACACTGTCATTTGATATCCCTTGCCCCCCACCCAAGTAAAGTAATGAAAAGATAGTGTTCTCCACCATATTCAAATTAACAACTTAGAAAACTATGAAATAACTTTTGTTAATGGGATGACTAGAAATTGCTCTGAGATTGGCCTCTGTCCGGTGATTCTGCTGATGCTGGGTGTTTGGTAAGAATCTGCAACACAGAAAATAGTCCTGAATAAGTGTTTTTCACAAAGCAGAGGGGGAAAGAAGCAAATGATGCTTCATTTAAACGTCTGATATTTATTAACACAAAAAATATGACTTTTCAATCTAACTCTCTTTCCCAATTGATTTGAAGACCTTAATGCAGACCAACTACTTGTTAAAGAAAAGGCATCATTGGAGGGGGAAGAGGAAAGAAATGCTCAATTATCATCTACCTGTAATGAGAAAACTGCTTCCTAGGTCTCAGAAAATGCATTGAACTTCATCAATTCTGTCAATGTTTTACGTGTTTCCTTTTCAGGTACTAAAACAACAAATACAAATGATGACTGTTGAGCTAATCAACTCATGGGAGCAAAGGAATTTTTTGGTTCCACAGTTTTAAAGAGCTCAGCTTCTGGCTGATGGGGGCACATGAGGAAGCAAAACTGCTCATCTCACAGCTGGAAAGCAAAAGAAAGCAAGAAGAGAGCCTGGGGTCCCACAATCCCCTTCCAGGGCAGGGCCCTCAATGACTTGAAAGACCTCCCATGAGGCCCAACTTCTTAAATGTTCTGTCACCTCCCAAAATTGTCAAGCTGGGGACCAAGGCTTTAACACATGGGCCTTTGGGGGACACTCCAGATCCACCCTGTAGCACTTTATCAATAGATCAATGTGGTAAAGCTATTTTGATGACTGTGACAATCCTTTGATAAATAGGCATGGTGCAAATGTTTCCCTCTAAAGCAGCATCTCCCAGACTGCGTCACAAGGGAACTAGACACATTTAGAGGCAATAAAGGTCTCCATAGTCAGAAGGCACAGTCTGTATGCTCCTCTCAGAGACTTCTGAGTAGTTATATAAGAGCCTATTTGAGTATTTGAGCACAAAATTCTATTTCCCTAAAATTCCCTGAATCCAGTGAGTCTTGGATTCTGCAAACACTATTTGTAATGCTTTATCTGAAGTTTCTAAAACAGTTCACTAGTTTAAAGTTCACGTAGTTTAAAGTATCCACTTGTGATCTGTTTTCAGTAAACTTTCGCTAGGTAAAGCTTTTCCTCATAGATAATCCTAAAGCAAACTTCTACCCAGGTTTTATATGAAGCATCAAAAGGTCATAGTGAGCAAAGTCTCAATCAAGGAGGGTTTCACAACATAAACAAGCCACTGCAGAAATGGTAGGAAGTCCTCACACCCACTCCTGGTACACTTACACTGGCACACTTCCTGTTGAACACATTTCACAACCTTTCTTCTCTGCCTACCCTGACGAAGAAGCAGCAAAACATCTTCACCCAGGCAATGGCAAGACCATGAAAGTCCTGAAACTTGCTTGAGTGTTCTATCCTCTTCTTATCTCCTCCCCGATTCTAAGACACCTCCACAACCTCTCCTCCTTCCACTTGGAACACTAGCTTGTCATTGCTGGGCCGTTTCTCTTGTCAAATCTGTTTTTGAGAAGAATCTAACATAGAAATCTTACCATGACTCAATTATCCAATCAAACTTTAACTGCTATCTGTCCTAAAAGTATTTTTATTCTAATAGGAACAAACAAGTCAACTGGTTTTTTAAAATGGAGATTTTTAGCTAAAGGAGAGGTTAGTAATAATCTAATATGACACCAAATAATACCAAGGGCCAGAGAGATGATGCTAAAGATCAAAACGACACAGCTAAGTAAAGGCAGTATCAAGGTCTCAAATCTCAGGCCAATTTTACCAGATTAGCAGCCACCCTTTTCCTAAGTATTTTAGAGAAAAGAAGAATTTCTGAAAGTCATATACTCCACCTACTTTTAAGTCTGACACCAAGACTACATGACAGTGTCATTCTCTGGATAGTTGAAATCAAAGCTTTGCCTCATTTTTCCTCTTTGTGCAACTGAAGGGACAAGACAGAAATTCTAGACCCTGTAGATAAGCAATAGGCTCCCACTCTGTGCCTGTTCATGTCCCAAAAACCAGAGAGATGTTGTGAATAGAAATGGCAAAGTCCCTGATGCATGAACCTGATAGTCTGGTGAAGAAGAGAATCAAGAAGCAAATAAACATATGCGCAAATTTGTGGCATTTCTGCTGTGCAGAAAGGAAGCGATGGAGAACACTCTCCTAGATGCAGCGGTCTGCAAGGCCTCCCTGAGCAGGTGAAATATAGTCAAGTCCTGGATTATACAAAGGATCACATAGAAAGACTCAGGGGAAGAAGCTCCCAGGCAAAGGGAATAGCAAGGGTTAAGAGTGTAACCAGTTGAATGAACTCCCCCAAGGTCCAGGGCAGGGGAACACCAGACAGTACCATGACCTATAGTATAGGACTGTGGACCATGTTAATAAGCTATGGTCAAGAGAGTGACCTGATTTGAATGCACATTTCAAAAGGACACACTGTGACATAGGAAGTTCAGAATGGGTGCGGTGGGAACAGAATGGAAGTAGTAAGATGAGTGAGTGAACTATTGCAGTAGACCAGAAGTCTCCAACCTGGAGAAGGTAGGGAGGAAAGAAGAAGAAGGTTGAATTTCAGAGATATCTTCAAAGTAGGGCTGAGAGGATTGGGTCAACATTGGATATGGAGGGTGAGGAAAATTAAATGTCAAGATTAGTTATGCTTTCAGGGTAACTGATGCTAATCCCTAAGATGAAGGAGGAACTGGGAGTGGAGGCTGGGGCTCAGGTGGCAGGATTTGAGAGTTTCAAGTTGGACATTTTAGGCTTGATGTACCTCCAATAATGCCAAGTACAGAGATGGTATAAAAAGTTTGGTACCCAAATCTAGGACACATGGGAGAAAGACCAATGTGGGCAGCACCTCAGGGAATTTAGTCAATAGGGTTTGGAGTTACAAATGAGGCTGCCTATGGAGAAGAGGAAATTAGGGCAGAGAAGAGCCCCAAAGCCTGTGTCCTTGAGCATTTAAAGACGAAGGAAATAAAGGGGAACCAGTCGAGGAGACTGTAGGAAGCTACCCATGCAGCAAATAAAATAGAAACAAACAACAAACCAAATCCACATGTTCAAGAAGCCAAGGAAGAAGGAGTTATCAGTGTCAATTTTATCAGCTGCTATTGAGTGACAGCATATGCTTAGAATTGAGAATTGAATTGGCCATAGAGGTGCATGCCTATAATCCCAGTGACTCAGGAGGCTGAGACAAGAGGATCACAAGTTCAAAGCTAGCCTCAGTAACTTAGTGAGGCCCTTAGGCAACTTAGAAAGAAGCTGTCTTAAACTAAAATATAAAAAAGGCTAGGGATGTGGCTCAGTTGTTAAACAACTGTGGGTTCAATTCCTTCAACAAAATAAAAAGAAAAAAGAATTGGGAAATGACCATTTGGTTATTTAATATGGGATTTGCTGATGAATAAAGGAAGAGTGAAAGTAGCAATGGGGTAGAGAACTGTTTTTGAAGAATTTTACTGTGAAAAAGAAGAGATATAAGGTAGTAGACAGCATGAGTATATGTCAAGGAAGGACTTGTGATAAGTGGAAAAGTTCCAGAATGTTTGTATGTGGTTTGGGAAGATCCACAAGGAAAAGAGAAACCAATGATGTAGAAGGACAGCATCATGTCATGTGAGTGACAGTAGATGGGACACAGTAGGAGAGTTCCCCAGAGAGAAACAGATGGTTCATCCTTCATAACCAGAAGGAAAATGCAGTAGCTAGGTTCAGATGCAGGCAATGAGCTGGCACTATTTTGATCGCTTCCATTTTCTCAGTCAAGTTAGGAACCAGATCACCAGCTGGGAATGAGGATGAGGAGGACCTTGAAATTTAGAAGAGAGGACAACCATGAAGCAGATATCTCAGAAACAGGAGATCAAGTGTTCACTGAAGATAAGTGGGCATCACTGAAGCAAAGTTGTACTGCTTGGGTACAGGAGTCGTGTAGGGCAAGCTTGGGGATAAGCAGAGTTGGGGGTTTTGTACTGACACTGTATAGGAACAAGGGCTGAGCGGTATGCTCTACAGATCTAAGTCAAGTAGGTAGGAGTTGGGGGCATGGATATCAGTGTCCAGGCAGTAGGAGGAAAGGATAACTGGAGTCAGCAACAACATAAGCAGGCTTCCAGGGCAGGTGGTGGGGACCAATAAGTGACAGGGATGAAATTCTTGGGGTTTCCAAGCCTAAGTAATTGTCATGCAAATGGAGGACTGAGGTGAGGCGGGTGGAATGGTCCATGGGAGTAAAACTGTCACATAAGAAAGGCCAGAGCAATAGAGAACCAGGTGAATTTGCAGCTGCCAGATGTGACGCCAGCAGGAGAATGAAGAAGAGAATCAGCCAGCGATGTAACTCTTCAACAGGAATCAGGAGTTCAGTAGAAAACTGCATGAAGAAAATTTTTAGAAAGGTATTATGTGAGGGTGCGCAATTCACAGGAGAGGGGATTGTTCATGAAAAGGGGGAGAAACGGAGAGGAAGCAGCCAGAAGGAGCAAGGCCAACACTCAACTCCAGTTTCAGCCCTACTGTTTTATGGGGTTTGGAAGGCAACATTACTACTTGAGTGTTGTGTGGTAAGCAAAGTCCCTTGGGCCTTCCAGCTTTCAGGTGGAGTCAAAACAGAGATGATAACGGAGCCAGTTTAAAGCAAAGCAGAGGGCAATGCTGCATGTTCACACATCCCAGGGTTTCTCAATCCAGGTACTACGGGTTTGGATCAAACAATTCTGTGATGGAGGGCCTGTCCTGTGCACTGTACGATGTTCAGCAGCATCCCAGACCTCTACCTACTAATGCCCACAGCCCCATCCTCCTGATTGTGACTACCAAAAATGCCTCTAGATACTGCCAAGGGTCCCCTGGGGGCAAAACTGCCCGGTTGGAAATCTCAAACCTATCCTAATAACTGCTTCTGTTCTTCTTTCACCCAGGAACATACCTCAAAAGTTGCAATAACCTGAACAAAGCAGAAATCTCTTTTTGTCCACAAGTCTAAAAATATTAGAGTTGGCTTACGATAGACCTCAATCTAACACTTAACAGCTAAAATTTTCAAGATGCAAAATTTGAAGACACAGAAATTAATATGCAAGTCTCTAAGAGGTCACATGAAAACCAGCCACAGAAGTTCCTAGAAAAATACTAGCTTTCTCCTAAACGCTCCTCAGCAAACTCCATCTGGAGTGATAGGATTCCCTATCACATTCTGGAGACTTGTATGAATTCACAACAGGACAAACACACAGATCTTTGCAAAGAGCATGCACCTGGGCCATAGGCTGGCAGAGTGCCGGATGATTACACCACTTACAATATCATCACTGTGTAATCCGACCCTCCCTCTGTCAGCACACTGGTCCCAGCCAGAATCACCGATTTCCAAATAACAATGTAATCACCCTGTAATCTGTGTGCTTAAGAAAGGAGAAGCCACACACATACAAACATGATCATGTACCATTTCCTTGAAGTCACCAGCATGGCAACATCAAGAACAAACGGCTTCCTTTGGGAAGGCTCATTTCACCATAGTTAACCATTGATGGGTGGGCGTGATCCTTCCACACACTGGCTGCCAGCACACCAGTCTGAGTGAAATCCCATCAATAATTCATCTAGTAGATACTTCTGCTCCCTGGGAGCCATTCAAAAAGAGCTGGTTTCCTAAAGTCTATTGATCCATACTTAGTCTTTTTTAGTGACCAGAGTTAATTCCATCCTCAGGATTTCATTTGAACTCATGCTTCTGACACTGAGGGTTAAATCCCGAAAAGACCATTATCAAGTGAACACAGGTGTTCCGCAAGCTCACCCTTTCCCTGTCTTGCACCTTTATCTGCTGGTTAATTGGATGATCATTGGAATCCAACTTTTTCTGAGGTTGGGCAATAGAAAAGGAAACTGCAAAGGCAAAGAGGTCTCATGCACTGTTAATAAACCACTTTTCAAAGAGGTGTGTCAGAGGCAAAACCCTAAGCTGTAGCAATGCCCAAGATGATCTGTGACCTTTCTGTAGTTTGAGCTCCAGCCCTCCAAGATTACAGGTAGCTAATGGTTTTCTGAATACTTCCAGACTAGAATTCCTTGATTTTGGCAAGGAAAGCAGTTCTAGAGGTGACAACTGAAAAGCACCGAGCAGGGATTTTTGCATTGTCCCCCACTGAAGTTTTAAAGGGCATACTTTCCAGATGAGTCCATGACGATGCTTGTCCCATCTGTTCCCTCACAGAGCCTAGAGGGCAGGGGATGAGTGCCTCTCAGCTGTTTCCCTTTTCTCAGCACCCTGAATACTTCTGTCCTTGCTTACTCTCTTTCCCATTGTGGAGACTGGGAGATTGAGAAGGAGGAAGCATTTTTTTTTTCTGCAAACATAGAAAGAAAGAAGAAAGAGGAATTTTTTCATATAAAACTATGAGTGAACTAAATTAGGAAGTTCATTTGATTAGAGACCAATAGGCTCCATGAGGGAAGTTTGTCACCAGATTAAAAGCAAGGGTATTTCTTCTATTACTCACTTATTTGATTAAATAATTTATCAACAAGTGAATATTGGCACATGCCACAAATCTATTTTTGTGCTATGGATTTCAGATATGAGACAAAAGGAATGGAAGACATTCATTCATCAAATAAGGTTTGAGTACCTACTGTGTGTCAAGCCCTAAACATTCAAGGATGAATCAAACTGGATCCTTACTAATGAGGCACTCATCAATATTGGTGTGTTTTTTAAATGACTCATCTTTATGATTATTATTAATTCCATTGTTAATATTCTTGCATTTGTTTGTAGTATAGCAACTTCTGATTCTTTCATGTGAACCCACCAGGCTATGAATTTTTTCCAAGTCAGGGCCTCTTATCTGACTTATCTCTACATCCTAAAACCAGTGGAGAATCTGGCATGTTCAAAGCCTCAGCATTATTAGATAAATGATGTTTCAAACTAAGGATCAACAAACTACGTTGTAAAGGAACAGATAGCAAATACATTCAATTTTGCAGGTCAGGCCACCCCTATGCTAATTATTCAATTCAGCCCTTTTGGTGAAAATACAGCTACAAGCTTAAACTAAATGAAAGAGTCTGGTTTTTTTTAATGATTATAATTTTATTTCTTGACATTTTAATATTTTCCAATTTTTCTACAAGAAGCATGTATTACTCTTATAATAATAATTTTAAAAGCTACAAGTGGTGTTTTTTAAGTAGTCCTGGAACAGACAGCTTTAGAGTCACCTTCAGAACATACCAAGTCCATTTCCTGTTTCCATAAGCTAGGAAATGTCCAACTGTCCTCTTTTGTGAAGTAACTCTCTCCACTGCTTTCCAACATTTTTACTTAAAGGTAAGTTGTCAGTATAAAACTACCTCCCATGAATGTGGCTCATAGAGGTCCACGTTGGAAAGGACGGCTCTTGCCTTCTTCCCAAGGATGGCATATACTAACTCAAACAGTATTAGTATTTAAGTACAATGATTGCCTTGTGTATTTAAATGACTTGTGTCAGGGGGCCTCAGCTCGCTTAGACCCCCGTTGCAGCCCTGCCATCCCCACTGGTATAGCCACAATCTGAGGGGCGTAACGCCTTAGCTGGTGTTCACTTCCCAGTCCATCCAGGTATTTCACCAGCCGCCCTGTTTGATTCCAGCATCCTGGCTCCTTCCATTTTATGGAGCTACCACATGTGGGAGGCTTTCTCAGAGGTAACTCCTAGGTGAAAGAGTCTGTTTATGTTACTTTTTTTTTTAAGAGAGAAGGACAGTGAGAGAGAGAGACAGAATCAATTTTTAGTGAGTTTTTCACATGGCTTTCATTGTTCTGACAGCTGTGCATGTGGGTGCTGGGGTTTGAACCCGTATACCTGTGCATGCCAGGCAAGCGCCATAACCACTGAGCTACCTACAGCCCCTGGCTATGTTCTAATAAAGCTTTATGTATAAAAATAGGAATCACTTTGTATTTGGTCAGAGGGCCATAACTTGCTGACTTTTGTTGCAGACAAAAATTTTCTCAATGTTTTGAAGAGGGGCAGTAACTCAAGAATATTTTTTTCCAAAATAAAGACCCCACAAACACAGGGAAGACAATCTCTTTGTTTTGAGCTTGAGTAGTTCATTGACTCTTACATGCAGATGTACAGTAGTATCTACATCTAATAAACTCGAAGTGATAGAGGGCTACAAGCAGGAGAGATCTAAATTGATCCAGTCTTTTACTGCTAAAGAATAAAGTACTCCTCATCAGAGCCCCTTTCCCAAGGTTCCCAAGGTTCTCTGGCTCTCTTGCTCTGATACCACATATCTGGTGGAGAAAACTTTAACCCAGGGTGTCTAAGGGCAGAATTCCTGGCATTGAGGAAGTGAGCCAATTTTTCACCATGGAAATGAAGCATTCATAAAACCAAGCTAAGGTGGGATAATTGGCAATATAGTCCTATATTGTAACACACTGAACCAGCAGGGATGCAGAAGCACCAATGTGCACACCAGCTAAGTCCAAAGGAAGCATTTACCACCAAAGCCAAAGTTGCCCCAGTGATCGAAAACATGCCAACGGGAAGGGAGTGAATACCACCTGACTTCATTCTGAATAGAAAGCAAGCAATACTCACCTGCACTTGGATTCAAGGATATGGAGGTCTGGGCACCTCCTTGGGGAGAGAATGGCATTCCTTTAATAACGTCCACGACCCATCTAGGAGACTTGTAAAGATCTGCTCCCTGGTGGCTTCAGGGGGAGTTTTCCGAATGCACTATAGTTTTCTCCCAGAACACAGCAGACCTTGTAACTCAATGCTAGTTTAAAAGCTGTCCACATCTCTGAGACACATAGCTTCCCACAGGTCGAATTCTCCTCCTTCCATTGTCCCCAGAAGTTTCTTCTATTTTATAAATAAAAGAATGAAGGCAAGCAGAGCTCACTCAGCAGTCCATGGAGGGCCTTGATGGTTCTAACGCTATTGGATGTTATTCCAAAGTCTATATGGATTCAAGGAGGATGTTTCCAGAGATCTTGACATTCACCTTTCTTTGAGGAAAGGCCATTGAAGATGTGGATGAGAAAGACATTGTAGATACAGTGGTTCCTGCTTATCTACAGTTTTGCTTTCCCCAGTTTCAGTTACCTATGATCAACTGCAGTTGGAAAATTTTAAATGGAAAATTCCAGACATAAAAAATTAATTTCAAATAACTTTTATTATAGTATGTTATTATAATTGCTCCATCTTTATTAGTTACTGTTGTTAATGTCTTACTGTGCCTGATTTATGAATTAAACTTTACTATAGGTATGCATGTATAGGAAAAATCACAGATGCACTATAAGGTTTGGTTCTATTAGTAGGTTTAGGTACACACTAGGGGTTGTAGATAGACAACTCTCTGTGATCTCTCTGTGAAACTCTAAAGAATACTTTAAATTCTGAAAGGGACACACTAAACTTCCTCATGACCAAAGAGCTGATATTAAAGATAAAATAAAAGGCAGTCATTATATACAATATCTAAAATTAGGTCTTGTCTGAGCTCTGGGTCTTAAAAGTTTTAATTAGAAGGTTATGATTGTGGAAGCAACACACAGCGAGGAGCAGGCTAGGGAAAGGACCCCCAGCAGAGATGCCACATTGAAAGGTTTGAGTGAAGAACACAGCCCACTGAACCTGAGGATCCCAGCTCAGCTGGTGCTTCTGCAACAAAAAGCCAGAGATGTCTGTAGAGGAGGTGGGGTCTGCACTGGCCTGGTGTCTTTCTGACAGCAGGGACATTTACCTGCTTCTTTTGAATACTTTGCATTCTCAACCTTGGTTCCAAGGGCACTGACAGTGGCTCTGGGAGCACATTAGCCTCCTTAAGCACAGGCAATGCAAACTCACTCAAAGCCACTGGAACTTTCTTACTCTCACCAGCCTGGGCTTTGGTCACCTCTTATCACATTGGTTCTCCTTGCTCGGGGGTGCAGGGCGCCCTGCCTGATGGAGAACGCAGATGCGGGGAAACAGAGCTGAGCAACCGGCTCTCCTTATCCTCTGTTAGCATCACGCCATCTGCCCCAAGCAAGGGCCTGGCCCATCCTCGAGCTTCTTAGAAGCTTTGGAAAATCCCTTTTTACTCATCACTACCCCTTTCATCATCCCTCTACCCCACCCATCAGAATGGGAGATGTTGATCAAAGAGTACGAATTTTCAGTAAGCTCGGTGGTCCACACCTCTAATATCTGCTGGGATGCAGTCTAGAAAGAGCCACTCTGTGGCATTCCGGTTTTTCGTTCTACCTGTTTCTGGACTTGTTGCCCTCCTGAGTGTACACAACTCTGAGGACACAGCATACTACATCTAACTTCTGTTTTCCATAGTGAGACATAAGGTACCCCACCCTCTTAAGCTCTCTCCTTATACATTCACATGCATGTTTCCTTCAATTGCTTAATTTCTTTCTCCATTTTTCAAATGTTCTGTCCCCAAATTTACCCCTTGCCTTATACTTTTTACCCTAAGAAGTCAGATGCTGTTCCCCCCTGTTCTGGGTCATTCTGTCCTTCATTCATTCCCCATCACATGATGACTTCTACATTTTGGCAGGGACAAGCCTCAGGGACTACAAGGAGGAATAAATAGCACACAATCCCTATGAAGTCTCAGTGTGGGCAGGGAATCAGGACAAGTCAACAGGAAGAGGGCAGAACAGTGTGGCATTGATGGTAAAGAACCAGAGGCTGCCAGGGCCACACAAGAGAGGCTCAATAATCCAGGAGAAGCAAGAAAGAAATGTGTCCTCAAGAAAGGAGGTCAGCTTATTATCATCCTAAGCAAACAAGGGGAGTGCTAGGCCTCCAATGTAATCAGGTAGCTGGGGCAGGCCAGATGGACATTACAGGAGACAGAGAGGAACGGGCAGGGGTCCTGAGAGGCACACCCAAGCAGGGTCCTCATAAGGAACAATCAGGACTTTGCATAGGGAGCAGCTAGTAGCGGACTGTCCTCAAAGTGGAGACATGACTCAGTACACATCTCAGGAAGAGCATGCTGGCAGCTGAGAGGGCCTGGGAGTGAAGGAATCAGTTATAGCCTGGGGGTGAATTGGATGCCCAGAGACCATGCAGATAGGGAGGGGGAGAGGCCTGGGATATTTCCAGGGAAGTAAGCAGCAGTGCCCTAGGCAGCCCAAACTGGATACTGCCCCTCCAACGTGCCAGTTTATGTTTATTCAAAATCCCCATCTTTTGGCACAGATGTCTCTCCCTTCTACTTTCCTATTTCTCACCATGATTGTTCTAGCTCCAGGCCAAGAAGCTCAGGGCCACCTTCCATCTCTACCTACTGGATGCTATTCATCCTTCCTTCCTCCATAACATCCTTTGCTGCTGTCTCTCCTTCTTCCTCTCTGTGGCCTCCACCCTAGTCCAGCCCCCAGCATCCCTACCTGTTTCAACAGTCCCCCCAGGTCCTCTCTCTCTAATCTACCCTAGCTCACTCTCAGAGTGATGCCACTAATTTCCCTTCCTGCCCAGCATGATGAAGCCTTTAAGGTATTTCCACACGTCCACATCAATCTTTGCATACAGCCACACTGACCATTTCATCATGACCACACAGGCCCACATGGCCCCTGGGATCCTCAGACCTGTACTCAGAGTGTTGTCCCCTCTCATATTAATATTGTTAACAATGGGTTGTGTGCTTCCACCAATTCTATGGGTCATCGTTGACCTATCACAGTCTCCCATGAGTGGATGTGGCTCTCTGAGCTTCTAACTCACTACTAGAAAGCAATTCAATAGAATAATTCACTTTTTCCACAGATAATCTCTGTAAATACTAGGATTTCTGGTTCTCTAACTTTCTAGTAAAACAACCAAACTTCATCTAATATATAGCAGCTCCTAGGAGGTTACACACTGTGGAAATGATAAATCTAATATTAACTTTAATTACTAAAATTAACAACTATTCTACTTATCACTACCACATTCTGATTACCACAATTAAGTATTCACACAGACAAATCAAGACCATATGTCTATGGACTTGCTCCCGTAGGACCAGGTCCCTTACCATTTTTCATATGTTTTCCTAGTTGCTAGGACCATTTTACCATTTGATTTAAAAACTGCCCTTCTCAGCTTGTTGTGAAAGTCTAATAATACTTACTGAGAAATTATAACAGATTTCATACCTTTCAATTTTATCCCATCACATTAAATATTCATCCTTCTTTTTCTTATGAGGCTTTATAATTCAAGGAGCATTTACTGACTACAGTGTTTTGAGCATGATTGTAGAAGTTTTATACTAATTGTACCACTTTGTGATGAGATGTCTTCACAGTTTTAGCAAAACTGGATTAATAGTGTTCTATGTACTTGAATTTGCAGTTGTATTTGAAGCCAAAAAAAAGTCATACAAATTTTTAAAAGTTGGCAAGGATATGGAGAGAAAAAAAACCCTTATATATTGTTGGTAGAAATGTAAATTAGTCCAGTCATTACAGAGGCCAGTATGCAGGCTCCTCAAAAAACTAAAACAACCATACAATCCAATGATCCTGCTAAGTATATATCCAAAGGAAAATGAAATCAGTATGTTTAAGAGAAATCAGCACTATATGTTTATTACAGCTCTATTTACAACAGACAAGATATGAAATCAACCGAGGTGCCCACTGAAGAAAGAATGAATAAAGAAACTGGTAAGACATATACCTAGACATGTGTGTGTGTGTGTGTGTGTGTGTGTGTGTGTGTGTGTAATGAAATATTATATATAATGAAATACTGTTTGACTTTTAAAAAGAATAGAATCCTGTCATTCACAGCAGTGGCTGGCTTGAGGGACATTATGTTAAATTAAATAAGCCAGGCAAATACTTCATGTTCTCACTTATCTGAAAAAGCTAAAAAAAAAAAAACTTGAATCAAAGAAGAAACTAGAATAACTATCAGAGACTGGGAAGGAAAGAGGGAAGCAGGTAACAGGGATGTTGACAACAGTTACCAAAATACAATTAGGATAAGTTCCAGTGTCCTACCATACAGTAGGGTGATTATAGCTTACAATTCCTAATATATACTTTATGAAGAACTAGGAGAGAGAAAGGCATAATCTCTAAACACAAAGAAATAGTAACAAATGCATAGGAAAATGGAAATGCTCATTATCTTGATTTGATCATTACACACATATACAGAAGTATCACACTATACTCCATAAATAGGTATTATAAATTTACTCCACAAATAGGTATAATAAATAGGCATTATGTGTCAATTCAAAAATACATTAAAAATAAATAATATAAATCAGAAAACAGATTCTACTGAATTATATTACTAAGTAAATGGGTAACTAATAAGTTTTTTCTGGATTTAATATCCTTTTAGAAACACCAAATTTAAAGTTCACCATAGTCTTGCAAGGTAAGTAGTATTACCTGCAGTCATGATGAGAAAACTAGGGCTAATAGGAATGAAATTCTCCCCCAAGGTTACCCAGCAGAATAATGGGGCAGGATTAGGACCCTGCTGTCTGGCTGCAGGTAGTGCTTCTGCTCACCTTGTAGCAGATAGTCAGAAACAAATACTCAGACACCACCTTGTACCTAACTCTGTCTTTCATCTTCGATGAGCCCAGGGAGCAGACCTGGGGTATTTTCTCTGTGCAGAGCACCTGCAATCGCAAACATGTCAAAACACAGACCCTGAGCCAGAGGTGCAAGCAGCTATGCAAAGGTTCTCCTCGTTCTTAAAGGGAAGAGTTTGCACTTATAACGAGGAAATTGGGTGGCACTGCTTTACAAAGCTGTGCTCATCACCCCACTGAGAAGAGACCAAACCCCATGGTGAAGGCCAGTGAGGCCAGGGAGCTGTGAGAGAGGGTGCGCTCCTCTACTGCACCCGCCCAGGGGATGTCTTGGCAGAAATGGAGTAAACTCTCTCAGGGCCTTCTGGTCACCACCTCTCATTCCATCGCATAACACATGTAACCTGTACTTGATGAGTGAAGGTGATCCTGACATCATCCATAAAATAAGAATACTGTGAACAATGCCAGAATAATGACATCGATTCCACCCTACTCCCCCAAATCCCTGCATGGCACACCTTTCAAATGCAAAAGAGGCCACATAAATAGCTGCAGCTTCCAGAGCTTCACCCTAAAATGTGAGAAGTGACAATGATTTTAAATAAAGTCCTTAGGGAAATAATATGCAGATACATCATCACTGCAAAAACATTCAAAGCAGACATTTCACATAAAGGACATAGCAGCGGCTGAGCTTCAAGCTGGAATCTTGATTAGAAAAATCTAAATTCCCATATAAAGAAAGCTATTACCTTAATGCGAGTGATTCATATATTAAGAAGCAGGAAGCTTATCCTTAAGACGAGAACATCTATCTATTCATCACTCACTGACTTAATAGTATTCACGGCATTATTCCTTGTAGTTCTACAATTAACCTTTAGTCATACCATTTTTCTTACATAAGACTTATCTAGATTGTATATAAAACTTGTGTATATACGCAAGGTCTTTGATCTGGAGCTCTCATCCACACAGGACTAATAATATATGATTGTGAAATTCTAAGGAGGGCTGAAATTCTCTGATGTTGGAGACAGAAAAAATCATTATGTTTTGCCACATTATTCCAAGTGGTAGTGCTTTCAGTTTAATTAATGGTGGTAAATCGCTTAGTTGAGTGATTCTTTTGAGGATGGCTGTTATATCAAGACAAATGGATCTATTCCTAGGCCTGTTAAGTACAGTGTGTAAATGGCCTGAACATTTGATCAAATTGTATGGTTAATCCTCTAATTACCCATTGAGAGACTGTTGCAAGAATAATTACAGTACCTGGTCCTATTCATTCGCATTGCTAATCCTTCTTAAAAATCTCATGAAGCAATTTGACTCTATAATACACTGAAGCCGAAGTTTCCACAAATTTGATAGACATTTGCTTTAAAAAAAACTGCCCTGGACACACACACACAACTTGCTTTCCAAGTGCTTTCTGTACTTAATGTGTTTATTCACAAATGTTTGCCTGAGTTCATCTATTTCAGCAAGCACTTTGGAGGAGTTGATGAATGAACATCAGGGAAAAGCAGACAGGCTGGGGACAGTGCATATTCCTGCCTGACCCTCCATCTAGCTAACTGCTACTTTCCCTAAAATGCATGTCTTAGATGCCACCTCTTCTAAGCAGTCACTGAAGAATATCAAAGTTGAAGTGGAATAGATTTTTCTGTACTCCCATGTATCCAGGATTATAAGAAATGAAGGAGAGGTGCTGCTCTCAAGGAACTGTCAGATAAGTAAGTACAAAGCAATGAGGGTTGTTTTCATCTTAACCTAAGGAGAGATTAGCCTTTCTTAGCGCAGAACAAAGTGCTGGGCTGAGAAATCTGGAAAGGTAGCAGGGAAATATCGGATTCAGTAGAGAGGGAGAAAAGAACATAAGTGGGGAAAACAGTGTGAGCAAAAGCAGGAACAATTTTGACCTTTGTCTTAATCCATTTTCCTTTGCCATAACAAAACAACTGAACCAGAATACCAGTTCTGGAGGTAGTGAAGTTCAAGATTGAGCTTCTGAATCTGGCAAGGGCCTCCTGTTGCAATATAACATGGCAGAGGGCATCCTAGGGCAGGAGCTTGTGTGAGAGTGGAAAATAAATGGGTGCCAAAGAGAGGGAGGGAAGGAAAGAACTGACCTGCTTCATAACAACCCATTCTCACCAGATCTAACGCAGTCCTGAGGGACAGACATCAGCTCCTCTTACAGGCCCTGTCTCCTAACACCACGGCATTTGCAATCAAATTTCCACTAGTTTCAGGGGAAACAAACCACAACCAGACCATTGGGAGAATCCAAAGACTCTTCCATAGGCTGTTGGTGGGAACAAGCAAAAACTAGGATCATCCACAGTGATCCCTAAATTGGGCCACATGGACTTATTTTTACCATGCATGGGTCTAGAGCATAAATGACATCTCAGTGTGGGCCAAGACCACTGCAGGTTAAGGTTTTCTCCTGTAGGATGCTCTATGCCTGATCCAAAAAGATGGAGAGAGAAAGCAGAGGAGTGTAGGTAGAGCTGGGGCAGATATCTGGAATCTTGTTTGGCACTCAACCTCTCAGCTTCCTTTCTCAGTTTATTATTTATTTATTTATTTATTTATTCATTTTTAAAGAAAGAAGGAAGAGAGAGAGAAAGAGAGAGAGAGAGAAGAGCAATCTTTATTTAGTTTTTCATGTGACTTTCATTCCCCAGACACTTCGCTGTGTATGTGGTGCTGGGGTTCGAACTTACATCCTTGTGCATGCCAGGCAAGCGCCGTAACTGCTGAGCCACTGCTCCAGCCCCCTTTCTCAGTTTAGAAGAAGTCTGACTTTGCAAGTTGTGATGGAGGTCAAGACTGCTGCCATCATGGGAAGCCAGTTCTTGCCTATGTAAGTCCCCTGCTAAGGCTTAGGCAGGAGACTTAGCTTTGTCAGTTAGTCTCACCCTGATTCTAACACTACAGTTGGCCAAGAAAAGGAGCAGGTGAAGCCTTGCACCTCCTCTGACAGCTTGGTCTGTGAAGGTGGCATTCCAGTGGCTGTCACAGGGGCAGCCAGCCTCAGTGATGTCAGAGTCACAGCTCAGTGGTGTGGTCACGTGACTTCATTCCCAACCTGGAATGTCATTTTGGAGACCATTCCCAGCTCTGCTGCCTATCAGGCTACCTGTTCAGCATCCCCAGAGTTGATGTGCTAACTTGTACTTTTGAATGTATGTTTTTCCTTCTGAAATTGGCCTGTGTTGATTTCTTTTGCCACTAAGAACTCCGACTGGAGAGGGTGGATGGAGCCTCGGAGAGTGGGCAAGGGCTCTGTTCCAGATATGCTTCTCCCAGGAAGCCTCCGGTGTGGAAAAGACTTTGCATTCATCCTGCCAAGCATTTCCCTGCAGGACACAGTCCCAGGGAGGATAAAACACTTCTGTCTGCCCATGCCTGGAAAAAAGCAAGATTGTGGAGAAAGCAATTGGATAGAGGGATTTCTGCCCTAGAGCACTGGTGGGAAGCTGCACATGCTCCCTGGGGAATTCCTGTAAAAGTCCTGGTGCTGTCTTAGGTCCCACCCAACAGATCCTACGCTCTCCTTTTCTGTGTTCCATCAGTACCCATGCAGGTCAGGGTCAGGCCTACTGGTGCCTGCGACTCTCAGCTCCCACATCTCTCCCCTTACTTCTCCCCATGCTCTACCAAGATGCCCTGCTTCCAGAGCCCAGCTTATCCCATCCCAGAAGCAGATGGCTGAGTGTCCATGAGCTTAGAGAGGCCAAGACCTACATCGGGTTCAAGAGAGCATCAGAAATGGGGAGCAGGGAGGGGAGCCAGCTTCCATCACACAGGGAACAAGGTTCTCAAATGAGGATCAAGGTCACTGCATCTGTGAGAAAGAAACAGTGGTTACAGAATAGAGTGCGGAGGGTGTCAGGGACAAAGATCAGGCTTTCTCCTGTTGACATCAGCCAATCCAGGGAAGAGAAGAATGGAATCCTTTACTCTCATATACACTCTGGGAAGTATGTATCAGTGGCAATCGCATGGGAAATTTGAATGTCTTATGGCTAATTATCCTAAGCAAAATAGCTATTGGATATAACAGCACGTGTAACATTGGATTTGTTGCAAGTTTTATTTCATTACAGTATAAAGTCTTGTTCTTATTTGTCCAAACTTCTCTTCAGACATTGGCTTGCTATGTGTTCATTACTTAAAACTTCAAAGTAACCCCAGCACACCTAGCCAGGCTAGCTTATCATCACCTCCTCCTGTAATCCCTCTTCCTCTTTTCTCCCTAGTTGTGTCATCATTGTCTAAATACGGAGCTGTTCTGGAAAATGACACTGTACGTAATGAACAGGACATAAGGGCAGACCTAAAACAAGTTATAAAACAGATAATAAAAGTTTGATGTTATGTAATGTGTATGAATATTAAAGAAAATCAAATTAGGAAGTATGCAACAGAAAAAGTCTAATCAGAATAAATGATTCCCTTACCATATAGTGTTGGTCACTGTCTTATTCCCACCTCAGAGCTCCAGTGACCACGGGGACACATTCCAAGACCCCCAAGGATGCTGAAACTTCAGATGAACTGAACCCTACGTGTACTATGCTTTTTCTTATACACTCATGCCTATAATAAAGCTTGATTTATAAATCAGGCATAGTAAGAGATTAGCAATAATAGTCCATAATGAAATGGTCAATTATAACAATACACTATACTTAAAGTTCTGTGAATATGGTCTGTCTCTCTCCCTCTCAAAATATCTTATTGTACTTTATCACCCTCCTTGTGATGATGTGAGCTTGCTACGATTGATCTTCCAACAATGGATCAAATTTCAAATTTTTATTTCTAAAATGTTGTGTTTAATTTTTTTGGACCTCAGTAGATCACTGGAACTGAAACCTCAGACAGTGAATTGACCTATATGCTGGCAGTCGAGGAGCCACAGAGGAGAGAATCCAGGTGGGGTGGGGTGGGGATGGGTGCTGTGGGCTGTCAGTGACTTAGGGTCTTAGGACTCTTTGGGAGGCATGTGGGATGGCCACATGGAAGAAGCATTGGCATTACCCTGTTCTCCAGCTTCCAACTCTCAAGTGACTTCATTCATTACAAAAATCCCGATGGTCAAAAGACCAAAGAGCACCCATACTGGCACCAAACAGTCGTAAGAATTTGGGGGGAAACCACAATCCTGATTTTAACACACTGCCAGGGAGCTCATAACTGACTTTTATTCACCATCAAACATGAAACACTACTCCAGGGTACAACACATAACCTTCATCATATTTTAAAGACCTCATGGTAAATCACACAAATGAGGAGATTGCCCGAAGGATCACTGTGCTTCAACCTGTGGGCCAGAGCGGGGATGACGAGACTCTGTTAATGGGCTTTGGAGCATGAAGTCCAGAGCTACATTCTTAGCTCTGCGCACACTAACTTTATGACCTTCAGCAAGTTACTCAACCTCAGTACTCATCCATGAAATATGGGTAACCCCGGTGTAGCAGCCTCACTTGGCGACTGTGAGGATTTATATATAAAGTGACACACGGTGAATGTGAGTTATCTCTCTCCCCCTTGCACAAAATTCAGAGCCACCACTCATTCTCTTTAAACTTTTATTGATTTTTAAAATGATTAGCAGTAATGATTGCTGCCATGGTCTCCCCAGAGATGCTATGAAGACACATTGTATAAAGCTGTGCGACAGTCTAAATGTGTATCTTCTTAGCCTGCGCCTTATATGAAAACAGGTGGGTTTATTTTTAAAAGCCTTACTATTCTACTTATAACTACCCACTCGAAATAACATTATTATAGCAATGATATCTGATAGAGAATTGCTATGTAAAGTTAACAAACTTGAAAAGAGAGGAGAGTAGATTTTAAATGCTCCCATTGTAAATCAATGTGTTGCGATGCCTAATATATTAATTTGTTCAATGTAGCCATTCCACAATGCTTACATATTTCAAACCATCGTGTTCTACACTGAAAGTATATCAAATTTTTGTCAATTTAAAAAATAAATTTTACAAAAGACTATATATATGTAATTTAAAATTCAAACAATAAGCCAGGCATATGACTGTAGTCATTGCTCCTCAGGAGGTTGAGGCTGGAGGATGACTTGAGTTCAAGAGTTACAAGCCAGCAAGATAGAGACTCTGTCTAAAAAGGAAAAAAAAAAACTAAAAATAAATCTAATGAAATAGAGACACATCTGTTTCCATATTAAGTAAAATTACCAAAATCCCCAACTACTTTGCAGGAACTTATCTGTGGTAGCAGCCTCCAAGATGGTCCCCCAAGGACTCCCACCTGCCCCATCCACCCTTGTACCAGAGGTCATTTGCATGAGAGGAAAAGTCATCATGTCTGCCTGGGCCTCTCTTTCTTGAATTTCTCACTCTGGGGAAGGAAACTGCCTGTCCTGAGGATATTCAGGCAACCTTTGGTAGTGCCCACATGAAGAGGAGAAGAGCCCTCAGCCAACAAGCACACAGGAATCGGAGCATGCAACAGCCACACACAGTAAACTCTCCTTCAGTGGAGTCTTTCATGAAGATAGGTCAGCTCCACCTGACCGCTTAACTGGAGTCTAATAAAAGAACCTGAGCTAGAACTACCAAGCTATGTGCTCCTAGATTCTTAGTGCATCAAAATCATGATGTAACTATTTGGAGTAATCTATCACTCAGCATTAAGCAACTAATACATTGCCTGATTAACATACATAATCACAAACATAAATGGGCACATACACATTCGTTTAGAAGTTCTGGGAATGCTATTTTGACATGATAAATTCAGTGTATTCTGGAGTCCTGCCCCAAAGTTGTCCATACAGAGGCTCCATCCTGTCATGATGGATGTCTTTTAGTCTTGCAGCCAAGAGACGTTAGTCTGTGATGCCTGTAACGCACTCATCTCAAACCAAATTCCACTGTACATGTGTATTATAGGCAGAGGGAAACAGACCTTCTTGACTTCCAAATGTTTATCAAGGAAAAACAAATGTAAATTAAGGTATTCTCCCTTTCTAAAGAGGAAAAACATCATTGGATTCATTCTATAAGATAGAAGAAGAATTCAAATTTTATGACCTGTTTATGGTAAGAAATGAATAAGTGCTCAGCTATTAAAGAGATTCTTCTGAGGCATTTATAATATTGGCTGTTATTGAATATGAATCCATCAAAGAGCAAAATTAGATGGATTATTTGTGCATATATTAACTCTTATGCCTTCAAACATCTGGGAGATTTCATGACTATCCAAAGATAATGGCTACTCAGTATTTATGTAACATACATTATAGAAGAACATTCAAAAAAGATTACAAAGATCATGCCTCAGAACTGTCATGGCCTATTAAGTTCAGTATCCATCATTTAGTTAATCCCCAAATTCTTTGCCATAACCATGAGATGAAACACTCTTGGTCACCAAAATGATTTGTTTGTTTATTTAAAATGATTCATAAAATAAAACAATTTTGGATTTAGACTATAAAAACTGATAACTGAATAATGATGTAATGTAACATAGTATTCTCAACTCTAATAGGATTAAGATTAAAAGCATTAGAATTGGGTACAGGAAATGAAGACAAAAACTAGGATATATAGATATATCCTAACATAAATTTAGAGAGTTGGTCTGCAATTTGAATTACTAACATTGTTTTAAAATAAATTGATCATGTTTTACTCTGGACTTCATTCTATTACATAATGAAAACCCTGATTGTTTGCTATTTGGAAAGGAGAATGGCTACCCATGGGTCTACAAGAAGGACAAGTAGATATGAAGAAATGTGACATTGCAAATTTGGATTCTGAAATAAGTAAATAATAAATAAACTCAATCCAAATGTCATCAAATTAACCAAGTACTAAATAAGTGCTCTTTGAAAAACTTTCTGCAATCTATGATTAATTAATTGACTTGAATAATACTTAGAAATTGTCTGAAATCTCAGTTCCTTCTCAATTTAGACTTGAATCTTCAGAATCTAATGAAGATAAAGCATTCAGAAACATTTCAAAGGCCAAAAAGTCAAACAAGCTGAAACCAAAACCACTGAAAGCATTTAAATATATGGACATTTAAATATATGGAGAAAACAAAATTTAAAACCAACAATCTGTTAGCAAACTAGGAAAAAGGGAACTTCCTCAAACTGATAAAGGGATTCTATAAACAAAACGTAAAGTGAATATCAAATGCTTTGATTTCCCCCTATGATGGAGAATGAGGCAAAGAACTCTATCCTCACCATTCTGTTAGAAATTGTACTAGAAATCTTAGCAATTGCAATAAGGTGAGAAAAAGAAATGAAAGGCATAGAGATCAGAAAAAAGTAAACAAAATGGTCTCTGTTTACAGATGATGTCATGACTCACCTAGAAAATCTAATGAAATGCATAAAATAACCACTAACGCTTATGTGTGGATTCATCATAGCTTAAGAAAGAAGATTAACATACAAAAATCAAATGTAATTTTAATGCTACAACTAATAACTGGAAAAAGAAATTATTTTAAATTAAATTTACAATAACACCAAAATACTTAAGGAATAAGTTTTTAAAAAATAGTGTAAGATCTCTACACTGAAAACTACAAAGTATTACTGAGAAAAATTTAATAAAGGAAATATATACTATATCCATGGATTGGAAGAATCATTGTTGTTAAGATGTCAAATCTCCCCAAATTGAGCTAGTAATCCAATACAATAACTCCTACAGAAATTAACAAAGTTAATCTAAATTTCCTATAGAAATTCAAAGGACCTAGAATAATGAAACCAATCTCAGAAAAGAACAAAGTTGAAAGCTTTATACTATCTGACTTCAAAATACACAGTAATCAGAAGAACATGGTATTGGCATAAGACTTGCTAACAGATTGGCTTCCTGGTAATGTCCTGAGCTGCTTCCCTCTACCACACTCATGATGTAGTCAGCTGTCTGTGAACTAAGACCTCTGAAACTGTGAGTCCCCAAATAAACTTTTCCTCCTCTAAAAAAAATGATAATAGATTAATTTTTTATTTTGTTTTAAAGAAAGAGGGATAGAGTGAAAGAGAAAGAAAGAATCAATTTTATTTAGTTTTTCATCTGGTTCCTGTTTCTCCAACACTTAGTTGTATATGTAGTGCTGGGGTTCAAACCACGGTCCTTGCACATGCCAAACAAGCACTCCAACTGCTGAGCCACAGCTCCAGCCCAATAGATTAATTTTTAAAATTTTTTTCTTCAAAGGAGTCAAAGCAATCCAATGGGAAAAGACTAATCTTTTTAGCAAATTGTGCTGTAATAACTGGACATCTATGGGGGGCAGACAACACTGGAACCTCTTTCTTACACCATCCACAAAAATTAGCTTGAGATGGATCACAGACCAAAATGTGAACTCTAAAACCATAAAGCTTTTCAAGAAGAGCATATGAGTACCTTTGTGACTCTGAGCAGGCAAATATTTTTTTCAGACAAAACATGTAAAACAGTAACAATCATTTTTTTAAAAAATTTAGACTTCACCAAAATTTAAATTTTCTCTTCATGGGAAGATATCACTCAGGGCTGGAGCAGTGGCTCAGCGGTTACAGCACTTGCCTGGCATGAATGAGGATGTGGGTTTGAACCCCAGCACCACGTATGCAATGAAGTGTCAGAGCAACAAAAACCAGATGAAAAACTAAATAAAATTGATTCTCTTTCTCTCTCTCTCTCTCTCTCTCTCTCTCTCTCAAAGAAAGAAAGATATCACCCAGAAAATGAAAAGGCAAGGCAGATTTGGAGTAAACATTTGTAAAACATATATCTGATGAAGAACTAGTATTTAGATTACATAAGGACTTCCAAAAATGTAACAAAAAAGTAAAAGCACGCAAGAGATTTCAACAATTTATTTAAAAAGTTACTACACATGCATGTATGATTGTAAAACAACATGATTCTCAATAAAATTTAAAAAAAAGAAATACACAATGAAAAAATGTTCAATATCACTAGTCATCAAGGAATTTCTAATATTACAGTGAGATACTGATACGTAGCAACCAGAAGCACTAAAATTAAGAAAAATTTATAGCAATAAATACTGGAGAGAATTTGAAGCAACCAAATCTCTTATATGTTTGGTTGGGGAAATAAAATGATATGACCATTTTGGAAACCGTGCAGCTGTTTAAAAACTAAACATACAACTCATTCTATGACCCAGCAATTCATGGGCAAAATTAGGTATTCATGGGACAATTTAGGTATTTTGCCCATGAAAAATGAAAACACATTTTTATAAATTATCTGTATATGAATGCTTACAATGATTTTATTTATAATAGCCAAAAAACAAAAATAGCCCAGATATCATCCATACAGGAATGGATAAAAAACTGTAGCATATTCATCCGATGGAAAGCCACTTTGCAATAAAAAGAAATGAAGTACTATTTACTCAACCACCCACGAAAATCTTAAAAGAATTTTGCAAAGTAAAAAGAGACCTACCCAAGAAAAGCAACGACATGATTTTAAATGCAAAAATTCCACAAGAAAAATTAATTTGAGAATGATGGAGGTAGAGCTTAATAACTGTGCTGGGACATTTAGGATGACTATGATGTTCTATATCTCGATGAGGTTGCACAGTACAAGTACATACTTTTGTCAAAACCCAGCAAATGGTAGAATTAAGGTTTGCATTTCATTTCACATAAATTACATCTCAAATATTGCTAACTGTCAATAATACTAATTCTCTTAAAGCTAAAGTAATCTAAAGGAGAATCCTTTTAATTCATTAAAAGCTAAGAAGGGTTGACAGATGAATAGAGGAAGGGATGGATCACAGATACATCGTACAGCAAGTAGAGTAAGCTTGCCTGACTTGGTACTCTCTGTGATGAATTAGGAATCTTCACTGTGAAATTGATTCAGTTTTGCTGTGTGTTTAAAATTTTTGTAACCTGCTGAGGAAAAAAAAAAAAACTTCTCCCAGGACATGTGTTCCTAATAACTACATCATGTACAGGGTTTTGTTTCTTCTTTCTCCTTTCAGGGCCTCAAACAGAATGACAGTCACTCTGGCCCCTGAGCTGTGTATCTGTACCCCGCAATCCTGGCAAACAACCTCACCAAGAACAGATCAACTCACACCTGCTCAAACTCTGTCTCAGAAGCTTCTCAACTCATCCTCCACAGAGCACAGATACATGGGGACACACCAGATGTGCTGAATTTGAATTGAAAGGCATTTCCTTCCATGTACAAGTCAAACATAATTTTAAAATGAGCATGTCACCAAGTTTTCATTGAGATAAAATTATGACTATTTGAGACAACCTACAAAACTCAACTTATAAGAAATTTAAGTTTGCAAATAAAAACTTTAAATGATTAATACAAAGACTTCTATGACCTAGTAATAGCAGAGAAATAAAATCATACAAAACAATTATGGAGCCTTGAAATGCTAACCAGTGATATGGTGGTGATTCTGAGTTCTGTAGACAGCAGACTCAATAGGGAGAGGAACTATCAGGAGTGAGTAGGACTCAGGCCGAATGATGAGGGTTTACTTATATTACACAGTGCTTTACAGTTTTCTAAGAGCTTCCAGATGTTTTCTCTTGGCTCTCATAAAAGTACTAGTGAGATGAACAGTGTTTAACATGATCCCTGGGTTACAGAAGAGCCTGAGATCACAGGGCTGGGAAGTGGTGGGGTAGGACCAGAAGGCAGATCTTCTGTCTGCATTTTCCAGGCAGGAGGTGAGCATTGCAAAAGGACAACGTGCTGGGGAGGAAATGGGGACCTCCGGATCTGCAGGGACTGAGAGAGCTCTACACAAGCACCCCTCATCTGACAATGGAGCCACACCTTGTTGAAACATTTAAAAGGTGAAAATGCATTTAATACACCTCACCTACCAAGCATCACAGCTGAGTAACACATATCACGACTGCTTTTGATCACGTAGCTGCCTGGGAATTGGGGCTCACAGCTGCTGCCCAACATTGAAGGAGAAGGGTGAACCCCAACTCCCCAGCAAGGGGAAAAGAACAAAATTTAATTTTTTAAGCACAGGATCTACTTAATGCACCTTGTTTTTCTTTTATTTTAATATTTTATTGGTTCTTTTTTAGATAAACAAGATATTAGAATGTAACATAATTATAAAAGCATGGATTAAAGCTTTTTTATGAACTCTATGAGGTCCATTTATTGTCCATTATATTCACTTTTCCATTTCAAGCACATTCAGAGTGCCTGACACAAACTAAGTACTTCAAAACTGCTTAAGTTGAAAAACTATTAAGTAGAACCATAGTATACGAAGATCACCTGCATTGGCAGAGGGTGAATGTTATAAGGTTAGATCAAGTAATCAAATGGAATGGGTTAAGTGGAGCCTGGTGCTAGAAAAACTCACAAAATTCTGGTGTCTGTTTAATGATAGAAAAGAGCTTAGTGGTCTAGAGGCCAGATCTGGGTGCCTGGCTCACCAGGGTTCCAATCTCAAACTCAGAACTGCTGGGTGGCATAGTCCCTTCACCTGAGAAACCGCAATCACCCGTTAGCACTGCAAATTCATATTGTTTTTTCCTTAAGAAGGGCTCCCTATACGGGATGAGCTTCAATCCCCAGGTGATCTGGATTTTTCTCTATACTACATAAATAATAACTGCTCTGATCTCCTAATGCATGAAGCAGATCTTATCACCACTTCCACACTCCACGAGGTGGGATCTGTTCAGTCAGAAACCAACCCTAGGATTCATAAGCCCTGTATGGATCCATATTGGGGCATGATGGCAGGGGGATGTACCTAGAGCACACCTCCAGGATTTAACTCGCCCACCTGGGGGATAACTGCACACCATCATGTACACATTGTTCTAAGCATTTAACCTACAACTTTAAGGAATCCTTTCAACCCCAGGAAAAAAGCCCTTCTAACCAAGGTCCAGTGGTAAATTGGCTCACCTAAGGCCACCTTGCAAACCTGTGGCAAACCTGGATTCAAATGCAAAATCCCAAAGCCATGCCCTTAATATTCATACTCTGTTGCCTTTCCAAGTAAGTAAGTAATGAGAGTAACAATAAATAGTCATCTCTCTGCATCTGCAGTTCTACATCCAAGGATTCAACCAACTTCAGACTGAAAATATCCAGAGGAAAATATCATGTTGGTCCTGAACATGTGACAGATTTTTTTTTTGCTACTGTTCCCTAAACAACAGCAAAGCAACCATTTATAAGTCATTTACATCGGCAGGTATTATAAGTGATCTAGAGATGATATAACGTAAACGAAAGGATGCGCATAGTTACATGTAAATATTACAACATTTTATTGAAAGGACTTAGGCATCTGTGGATTGCAACATCCAAGAGGGTCCCGGAGCCAGTCCCCTGTGAATACCGAGGGACACCTACACTTGTAGAATTGAGTATGCTCACAGAAGTTCTAAGAGCTTAATCTGTCAGTGTTCAAATGCCCTTAAAAGAGAGAAAATTGTGAAACTTTAATGCCAGGGTCCCCCACCCACACCAAATTTAAACAAATTTCACCGAGGACTCACTTCCCCCAGGTCTCATAAACCTGTCCTTCTATGTGGCAGCAGCCAGAACCCCATTTTCAAATTGGTCTGTCTGGTAAATTCTGTTCTACACAGAGTCCACACAAGTTACTTGTCAGAATTGGAACCCAGTGTCCTCAGGAGGGGGCTCTAGACTTAATGGTCACTACTCAAAGTTGTTCAACATTTCACATACCACCATTTTCACTCACTCATGTAGTAATGCTTTCTAGCAAGCTCAACTATCAATTCTCTGTGCTAGAAAGCAGGCACAGAGAAGTTAAGATACTTGAATAGGACACACAGAAACTGAGTGGTTGCGCTAAGATGTGAATCCAAGCATCGACCTTAGAGTCTGTGCCCCTCATTCCCCATTGCTCTGCCTATCTACATGGATCAGAATCAGAGACAATAGGAGTTGGGGGTGACAGCTAGCACTCAGGGCACATGAGATTTTTACATAAAATGGCATAAAGGACAGACACCGAGGGGGAATAAAAGGCCCTCTTGCCCTGACTCTCAGACAGCGTCTTTGGAAGCCTTCATCATCCTAGTCCCTCCATCCAGGATAAGCCTTCATATCCTTCTAATGACAGGCCTGAGCACTACCCTTGTGATGTCATTGGAAAAGCCAAAGCTTGATCTCATGACCCAAACTGGCCAACAGAATGTTTGCCCAGCGCCTGGCTCTTTATGAGGAAGGTGAGCTAAGGGTAGGAGTTGATTGTTTATGTAGATTTCAGCTTTAGGACAACTATGACCAGCTTTCCAGCCAACACATGGGTGAGGAAGGTCAAAACAATAACAAAACACCCTTCATTTGAGATCATAGTAATTGCTTAATTATACAGTGCATTATGTTATGACATTGCTGGGGCTCCACACTCCCCGTTGGGCTGCCAAATCTGCTGGTCTCTGGGTGTGGCCCACAGAAACTTGTGGTTTGCTGAAGGGTTTACATGCGGAGTCAGGTTCTCTCGCTCGACAATGGGGTAGCCTGACAAATAGAGGCTCAGAGAAACCCAACTCCCAAAGTCAAGGCCAGTTGGATCTGGAGCTGAAAAGTGGGATCATGTTAGGATCAGAGGGATATTCTGTTTGGTGGTAACATCTCTCCTTGTCTGTCACTTTCTTTTATTTTCTTTATAAACAAAAATGATCACTTCTGTGTTGCTTGGTCGCTCAACAAGGAAAGAGGAACTGTTTCTATTCTTTATCATTCACTGTTTATTTAGGGCACAGAGGTAGAGTCTAATATCTGTGGAAAATCCTGCACACAAACTGGAAATTCTGGCTTCTTAAGTAATCTGTTCATGAAATTTTATTTGGGGGAAGCATAGATTCTCTTTTCACTGATTGTCAAAACAATGCTTGAAGTTGATGAAATGTGTATTGCTTTGTTTTCCTTTTAATGTATTGCAAATCTGTATTACAGCAGCAAGATTAAGGCAGTGTTTTTTTCCCCTTTCTCTTTTTAATTTTGTGTGTGTGTGTGTACGTCCACACATGTGTGCATGCTAGGACCCAGAGCATGCTAAACACACTCTCTACCACTGACCTACATCCCCAGTCAAAGGCAGTTTGCTGTGCAGAAGTTTTCAGTTTGATGGCATCCCACTTATTGATTCTTGGTTTTATTTCTTGAGCTTCAGGTATCTCATTGAGGAAAAGTTGGTGTCTGCACCTATGTGATGGAGTGTTTTCCCTATTTTCTTCTGGCAGCTGCAAGGTTTTTGGTCTAATTCCTAAGTCTTTGTTATCTGAGCCCCTCATCTGTGGTACCTTGTTAGAGCAACCCTGGCCAAATAATTCACTTAGCAATTAATCATCTTAGTGGCCAAATGAAGTTAAGGCACAGAAGGACATTTGGAAGGATCCAGGACAACTCGTCACTGCTCACTCTTCATAGAGTCACCTAGTGTTCTCCTGTCACCCTGAGGAGCTCTTGTGCCCAGGGACTACCCTCACAGTGCCAGGGAGCCAAATTGGAAACTAAATTGCTATTTGGTGGATGGCCTCCTGGGTTAAAGTCAGAACAAAGGCAACGGAATTATTTTTAAGCTAACTTTCCATTGTGAGACTAGAAATTTGGTAGGTACATACAAGGTGCTTAATAGATGTTTGTTAGGCAAGTGAGCTAAATCTTTGAGAGCCTGATGAATGCCCTTCTTCCACATGGGTCTTTCTACTCAAAGAATCGGTCTGAGGTTGGAGCTTCCTTCTGCTTTCCCGGAGCTGCATTTCCCTCCACTCCTTTCAGCTTCTAAAACCCCTCGCAGGTCTTCTTTCCCAACACCCCTTCTGAATTACATTCCCCGCCCTCTTTGCAGTAACAAAATTTCAGTGACTGCATTCCAAAGGACAGGATAGTTTTGCCTCTAGAAAGATTCCTGGCAGATCAGTACTGCCCTGTAACCAGGGAGCCAGAGCTATATCTAGGCAAAAAAGTGATCTTCCTCATAGGTCCATTTCACCTTCTCCCCAAGGTTACCTTTCCTCTCTACGGATAACAGCACCAGCTGACATTGGCATGGTGCATTGTACTTTCCAAAGCAGGTGAACACACATTATTTCATTTAGCTTCACACTACCCAGTATGGCAAGTTTCACGAGTGAAGATGATGTGATCTTAGTGCGCAGCTATAGTGTCTATTGATTCATTAACACAGTCCTACCCCTATTGGACCTATGAGATGGGTCACATTAGGTACAAGAATCAATGACAAAATTTACCATGTGGACCTTTCAACATATTGTTCTGTTTCTACATGTGAATAAATGTTCACACAAGAGCAGCCCCGCTCTGATCAACTGTGAATATGTTCACGTGCACATTCTGATGCTGCATGTAATCTGATGTTCAGGCCGGAGGTTCCTGGCCAGTGGGTGACATTCTCTATAGAAACATCCAAAAGAACTCTGATCAAGCCAAGTTTGAATTAGTGACAGGTACATTTGACAAGACAAAAATCTCCCAAAGAATTCAGCTACTAAAACATTATCACAAGCTGCGGGAAACATTAAAAGAAAAGACTCGCAGCCTCTCCTTGTCAGATGCGCTTCCATCTTCCCATGAAGCCCACACATCCAGGTCCTAAGAAGAGTTGCCAATCACAGATGCCTCGGGAGAAGGAGAGTTATTTTTTTCCATTTCTAAGCAGGAATCATGAAATACAAAAAGCGCTAACAGTTGAGACACCATATGTGAACCCCTTAGCGTCTGCGCTTCATGCTGAGTCGAAGCTGCCGGCTTTCTTTGTGCATCCCCTCAGCAGCATTCCAGGGAGCTGCTGAAAGCTGGTATCATCTCAGATTAGCTCTTCTGTTGGAATGACAGCCTTTGAAAGATTGCTTTCATGGAGCATTCTGTACCAGGAGGCAGGGTGCCTGAGTAGGGAAAGAATGCAAATTATATGGCTGGATATCCTTCTCTTCCCTTACCCAGGAGGATCTCATTTAAGACATTCTTTATCATATTTGGTGCTGAAGTTAGCAATCAAACAATAATATATTTGATCTCTTCCAAATTTCCAGTTTTGTTACCAGTTTCATCAGCTTTTGCCATGTTTTTGCATTTGTTTAAAGAAGATCTTCCTGTTCTACCACCTGTCCGAATTGGTTCTGAGTTGTTTTTGTGGCCTGAGGAATAGGATAAAAAACACCTTTCAGCCTTGTTTATTTCGTTCGTAGCTTGCTTGTAGTTGGCATTCTTAGGAGGAAGCAGATTGACAGTAAATATATGGCAGAGTCTGTGCAGCGCTGTGGGTTCAACCTTATTGTGCACTTCATAAGGTGACCCAATACTGGCTCAGGGTTGAACCCACCAGCCTCTTGCATGGACACAGCCCACCCAAATGGTACTGTGAACATGCATAATAACTACCCCAGGTGCATCCCCCACAAGTGTGTGCACGTGCACAAACAGAAAAATACATCCAGACCACTGCCCATTTCCCATCCCCATGGGATCGTCCCCATTCCTAATCGTGCTAATTCTTTGGACCCCATTGTATTTTAAATCACTCAGATGTCAGAATTGACTACTTTTTCCGAACTTCCATTTCTGACTCAATTGAGAATTGAGTCCTGCTAATCTAATGTAATTAATTGATCTCAAAACATAGTACAAGAGCAATCCAAATTTTAAAAGGCCAAAGTTTAGAGAAAATAGAGATCAAGGGTACATGCCCTGCCATGACAGTCAACATACTGATTTACTAGATTATTTTTTTGGTTTCTATGAAAGAGGGAAATCAGCTCTTTGTAGACATCCTGGCATGGAGTAATAAAGGTAGTAAAATCAATGAACTGATGAAACCTTGGAGGGAATCCGATCCAACTCCTCATGTTAGCACAGGAGAAAAATGAGATGCAAGGATTTGAAATGTTTAGCTTAAAGTCACTCATCTAGTTTGTGGCAAAAGTAGGATTAGATCCTTGGTTTCCAGGCTCCTTGTCACAATCTTGCAGAAGCCCCGGGTTCTGAGGAATGACCCAGTCCAGCCAGTCCAGCGATGCTTAAGGGCCTTTTATATATACATTAGCATGGATCTGATTTGCTGTGTCTGGACTCCTGGTGGTGAAATCTGATCACTTCTAGAGTGGCCTTTTTTTGCCTTTCAGACATCTCAGAATGCTACAGAATTTCTTGGTTCCCATCCCAGTCCCACTTTTGATGTCTGAGACTTACAACGCAAATTTTCTCTGCCTCCACATGCCACCCCTTCAGAGTTGGAAGTAGCTGAGTTTCCTCTAGTCTCTCTGTCCTTTTCTTTGAGGCACAGTGTCTGGAACCTTTGCAATCTGATCCCAGTACTTTGGGTATATTTTGTCCTTTTCTTCATAAATGCAGTACCCAAAACCAAATGCCAATGCAGTAGTGCCCTTTATGCTCAGGAGATACATAGTACTAAACCCCACATATATTATGCTTTTCGCTTTAATTACAGACCTATGGAAAAGTTTAATTTAGAAATTAGGTATGTTAAGAGGTTAACAATAACTAATAATAAAATAAAATAATTATAGCAATATACTGCAATAAAAGTTCTATGAATATGGTTTCTCTTTTTATCTCTAAATTTTGGAATTTTCCATTTACTATTTTCAGATTTTGGTTTGATCTTAGGTAACCAAAACCAGAAAAAGTTTAAAAAGTGGATAAGGGGGAACTACTGTACTCCAAAAGTGATTAGACTGATCCAGAAAAGAGAAAGGCTGCTCAGCATTATAGGAAATAGCCCTCCATGTGGAATGGATTCAACACACACAAGGACTCCGGTTCCACTGTACTTGCTGCTGCTAAGCCACGTTGCACACTTATATGCTAGTGAAGTTAATTATTGGAACAAAAATGATGAGACTATATTTAAGTTCTTAAAATGCCATTCTTACATGTGAGGATTTACATGTGAGGATTAAATATCACTGGGTACTGTAAATTTACTAAGAGAATAAATTTTAGGTACTCTTGCTACAAAAAAAGAAAATAGAAAAGGTGAAGGAAGGGTGGATTACATATGAGATGATGAATATGCTAACACACTTGACTGTAGTAATCACTTCATTTTGTTTACATCAAAACACCATGTTTTACATTTTAAAAATACACAATAAGAGACGGAGTGTATCTCAGTGGTAGAGTGCTACCTAACACACTTAAGGCCCTGGGTACAATCCCCAGAACCACCACATGTACATATGTGTGTACATATATACGTATATATATATATATATACACACACACACACATCATGCTCAAAGATAAATACTTATGTATGTACATATGTATATGTATTGTGTATATATAGAGTGGTACTGGGGATTGAGAAAATACACAGACATATACACACTTGAACAGAAAGGGCTGAGGGTGTATTTCAGTGCTAGAGCATGTGATTATATACTTAGCATGCATGAGGCCCTGGGTTTACTCCCTAATATACAGGCACACAAATAAGTAAAATATACACATTTTATATTATTTTGTTAAAATTTTGTAAGGTTGTTCAAAAATAAAAAAAAAGTTAAATGCTGTTCTATCTTAGCCTTTCCTTCTAAATGGTACAGTGAGGTTCCTTTGAATCTTGATCCTGACTGTCCTTCCAAAGTGTGACTTATCTTTGAGCAGGACAGAGTTATGTCTCATGACTTAGGACAAGAGTCTCACCAAGTTGCCTGTGGTTATTGCTTAGACCTGGCTTTGTCGGGCTTATCCACTGAACCTGTTAGGGAACCAACGCCCAACCAACCTCTAGCCCACATGCCTTCATTTTATACATAAGGATATGAACACGGTAGACTGTGCCAAGGGTCTTGCTGAATGCAGCATGGTCGCAACATTTCCTTGACCTACCAGTCTAGTGGCCCTGTCCTAAGAAACAAGGAATCTGCTTTAACGTGATTTGTGCCTGTGAACCTAGACTTGAACATGTGCCACTACTGCACAGCTTCTAGCAAATATTGACTGATAGGCCCCTGCCCTCCCTGTCAGCTCTGCCACCTAAAAATGTGAAGAGCACTTGGCTGACTTAAAGGTGGGTGTTGTCCCTAAATACATGGGGTCTCAGTGCTCTGACTTCCCCAGAGCTTGGCTGGGCATGTTGCCCAGGAGTGAACCAGCGTTATCCTCCACGGGTTCATGGTGGACAGAGGGAGAACTCCAAGGCAGCTGCTCCCATGCAGTTCCAAAGGAGACTGGGTAACAGGTAACTTGTCCACTGTTCCTTAGGAAAAGTCCTCAGGCCTTCTGCATCTTCCGAATTCCTTACCTGTGGCCTTGCTTGACTTTGGTTTACTCTGTCTCCCTACAATCCTGCTCCATCCTTTCCGCAGTCTCCAAAATGTTAACAGCAAGCTTCACTCTTGGGTGTCTCTGGGTCGGCTTTATGGATTCGTGTTGCAAACTGTCCCTACACGGTAACCTGTTAATTTCAATCCAGTAAAGCCTTCCAATCCAATCAAAAGAAAACAGTTATGAAGCCTGTGATTCCACCTTAGACGAGCTAATATGCCACTCATCAGTCTGGTTTCCAAAGGAAAGTACTTATCTCCTAATAGTGATGTATGAGCTCTCTGTGTTTGCAAAGCCACAAATCTTCCTGATCAGAATGCCATTTAAAATCATTACAAATAGGTCTTTAATCTCTGCCTTCAACACAAAGGGGCTCCTTTCACAATTTTTCAGTGGTTTATTGCATAAATATTATTTTTGCCATCATTCTTCAGCATGTAGGTGGGATCATCGCCAGGAGGAAGCGACAGTGATAAACGAGCCTCCAGGTGTTGTTGCCCTTAAAAAAAATCCTTTAACAAGTAGTTATGAGGACTGAGGTCATTTTCTGAGGCAACTATTAGGGAAGGTTCTGTTGCATGGGATTCTCAAAGAAACACTGTCCCATTTAGTAGCTCTGGGACATGCATGAACATGGTTGCTCTTGAGAGGGCAAAACACAAGGTCTGTATATTGAAGCCAGTTGAATCAAACACAGTCAATTCTTGTTGTGTTCCAGCAAATAATATTTGATGTTTGGAATGCAGACTACACTGTACATACTGTGTACTTTTCAAAGCACTTGATCTGTCCTAACAATCTAGGGTAAACTCAGACATTAATTTGTCCTAACTCAAATTTTGAGAATGTAAGGGACTGAGTCAAGAATGCTAGGCCAATTTAGCAGAAAGGCCAAGACTAGAACTCTGATTTCTCTGATGAAAGACATAGATTTTTCAAGGACAGAGACAGGAAAGGAAGATGAAAAACTATGTGACTGAACCCAAACAGATCTGGATGCCAATCCTAGCTCTTTATTACCAAACAGGTGGGCTCAAGCTAGTCATTCAAGTGTTCTGTATTCTATCTATTTGCCTGACCCAGAAAAGGCAAGAATTTCTGAGAGTCAGGATGATAGGGAGAGTTAGAAATGACGCATGTCCTGTGCTTGGCTTGTGCTAGTTAGTACCATAGTGTCACGGCATTTCCACCAGCCTTTTCCTTCTTTACTGCATAAGGGTGCTTTCCAAAGTGCACTTCAAAAATGCTCTCCGAAGAGGGTCTTACCATTAGCTAGTTAGGAATCCTTGCCTATTTTATCACCCTGTTTGAAATTAAAACCTTACACGCCCCACCAGACTGTAATTCCTATGGAGGCAGGAACTCACCGAAGCCTGGCACATGGTCAGAACCTACTAAAAATTACTAAAGAGAAAGTAAACAAATGAGAGTTATGAGAAATCCTGCTTCAGGGGGTACAAACTTATTTAACTTTGTGTAAATCAACATTTCCAAAACTTGTACCACAAAGCCCATACTTCTCCGAATAACTGGAATTTGTCTGGGACATGCTTTTCTACAGAAGCAGGTTGCATTTTCAGCCCCTCTCTGCTGTGGGGAGTTTGCAACAAAGGAACTGATATGAGGTAGAAACCAATGGGGCCTACATTCCACTCATTGCTAATTTTACAAGAAGCTCAGATTGATTTTCCCATTCATAAAGTTAAAGATGACTGCCTTTTTTAATCCACCAATTAACTTAGAAAATGCAAATGCTTATGTCATTCTTAGTGTGTAAGTAAAATATAACAATTAGGAAAGTTACAGCAATGCAAATCTGCTATGTATTTCCAGAGTGTTAGTCAGCTTTCCATTACAGTAATAAGTACCTGAGACACTGAACTTAAAAAGAAAAAAGGTTTATTTCAGCTTGCAGTTTTGGAGGTTCCAGTCCATGGTCAGTTTGTCCTATTGCTTTTGGGCCTGTAGTGAGGCAGTGTATGATGGCAGGAGCACATAGCGGAACAGGCTGTCTACCTCATAGCAGCTGAGAAGAAAAGATGAGAGTTCCACAGTCCCCTTCAAAGGCACAGCTTCAATAACCAAAGTCTTCCTTCTAGGCCCCACTTCTTAAATATTCTAGCACCCTTCCATAGTACCAAGTGGAGGACCAAGACTTTAACCTATGAGCCTTTGGTAGACATCTAAAATCTGAACTACTGAGCAGGTGTTACTGGAGTGACTGAATCCAGCTCCCAATCGTTAGCCTTAGTTAAAACAGTATTTAAAATGCTAACTAGGAAGAAATAAAGTGGACAGCGAATCACAAAAGAAATTTCAGATGAAATTATTTTATTTGCACAGAAGTCTGTAAATGTAATCCTTGCAGAGGAAAGTGATCCCAGTTGGATGAAGGACACTGGGGGCACTGGTCCCCGTAGTCATGGCCTTGACTTCTCCTCACCATAGAGTACAGGTGAAGAACATAACACTAGCCTCACACATTACAGATGAAGTGGAAACAGCTTCTTTCCATCATAGGCCACTAACTTTATGCTGGAATCAGCATTACCAGAAGACATTTGTAATGCCAATCATCTTACAGTTCTGAGAAAGCCAGGAATTAAATGAAACAGACTCAAGATAAACTGTGAGTGTTATTCCTACTCACAGGAATGTAGAACTGTCCATAGAGCTGAGGCTCAGCAATAAGTATCTGGGGAGAATTGCATGATGCTAGCCACACCTGAGACTCATGGCCCATGAGTTGTGTTAAATTTTTGAGGAAAGGGCTGGAGCAGTGGCTGGGTAGTTATGGCGCTTGCCTGGCATGCGCGAGTACATGGGTTCAAACCCCAGCACCATGTACACAACAAACAAAAGCCATGTGAAAAACTAAAAATTGATTCTCTCTCTCTCTCTCTCTCTTTAAAATAAATAAATAAATTTTTGAGGAAAAAAAAGAAATAAAAATGATCTCTAGATAACTCAAGTTTCCATCAAAGGATTCAAACAAAACATGGTCAATCTACACAATGGAATATTACTAGCCTTAATAAAGGAAAGAAGTTCCAACACACACCAACACACACCACAATATGTTTGAATTTGGAGAACATTGCATTATGTGACATAAGCTAGACACAAAAATACAAATACTATGTGATTCTACTTTTATGTGCTGCCTAAAGGAGTCAAATTCATAGAGACCAAAAAATACAGAGATAGTGATCAGGTACTGGAGAGGGTAAGTGGGGAGTTGGTGTTTAACGGGTTCAAAGTTTTAGTTTTGCAACATAAAAAAAGTTCTGGACATGGGTGGTGGTGGTTGCACAACCACATGAATGTTCTTAACGCCACGGGACGGTATGTTAAAAATTACTAAATGGTAAATTTTATGGTATATTTTACTACAATCAGAAATATAGCTAGTGCTACGTTTTTCAATTCTCTGTAGACCTTATGGACACTTATACACTATTTCCTCTTCATGGCAAAGCACAGTTCCCTCCCAGTCTAGCCTCCCGACCAGGGACAGCCATTATAAATGCTGCTACTCCTCACCTAGTCTGTAATTGCTGGTGCTCTGTGAGAAGCTAAGAATCTTCTAGAGTAGTGGTTCCTGTTTAAGCCTGGAATTAGCTCTCCCTAGGGAGTGAGGGCCATGTTGAGAATAGCTCCTCGGCGTTTCTCTGTATACCTTCTAACTTCAACGGCGCCTTCAGCATCATCTCTAGCTGTAAAACCATATCAGCACAGTTTTCCATGACTGGCATTCTTTCCCAATTCTTGCTCTACTGTGTTTTTTTAAAACACCTCTACCCATAAATGCAATACAAACAAGTTGCCCTGTGAGTCATAGGACTTGAACACATGCTAAATCCATGTAATAATCTTTATGTAATTTGCTCCTTAGTCATTGTCTGGCCCATTAGGTAAATATGCAGCATGCATTTCTTTGAAAATAAGGCCTCTATAAAAACTACCGTTGTAAATAGACTAAGCAATAAAGAGTTCCACAACAAATTTAGCTAAAATTAATTTTTAAAAGACAAAAGCAGATTTGTTTTGAAGTCATTCAGGATGAAACATCAAACAGGATTTCCTAAAGGGTAACCTGGAAATTGGTTGTTTTTTAAAATACTAAGGAAAAAAAGATCACTATGAGCTATCTAAGCACTAGAGGGAAATGCTGAAGTTTCTCAGCTGAGGTCAACTTTGTCTAGGGGGAAAAAAAGCAGTAAGCCCCATAAGAGGTGCACAAAGTTTAACCATTTAACTCCTTCTGCAAGCTTGACCTTAGTGTTCCCCACCTTATTTCTTCAGAAAAAGATGATGACCCCAGCCCTCTCTGCAGGGAAAAAGGCTCCCGAGGAAGACCTATGTTCTCTTCTCAGAAAGGCATAAAAAATTAGGAACTGTTCTCCGCTTACAAGGTGTAACAACAAAAGTTAATTTTGCCTCCATACCTAAGACAGAACTACTCAAAAGTTCTTTTCCTTATGCAGATGGTCCCTGATTTATAGTAGTTCAACTTGTGACTTTTTTTCTTTTTGGTGGTGTGAAAGCATACCCAAACAACCATTCTGGTTTTCACTTTAAGTATAGTATCCAATAAATTACATGAAATAGTCAATGCTTTATTACAAAATAAAACTTTGTGTTAGATGATTTTGTCCAATTGTAGGTGAATATAAGTGCTCTGAGCACATTTAAGGTATGAGAGTTTGAGCTATGATGTACCACAGTTTAGGTGTATCAAATGTACTTTATATATAGAGTATTTTCAACTTAGTATATAGGTTTATCAGGGTGTAGTATCTGTATGTTAGATGGAGTGAACTGAACCCCACTAAGTGTAATTCCATCAGAAGGTCCAAGAAGAGCTTGGGGAAAAGAGCATCATCACTCACATGATAACATACACACACACACACACACACACATTTATACAGACTCATACACATTATACTCATGCACACTCACTCATACACATTCATAAACACACTCACGTTCACAAGCTCATACACTTACACAACTATTCGGACAGATATCATCACTGACCATGACACCCACTTCTCTCTCCAAGTCCAGACTTGATCCCTCAGCACTGCAGGCAGGAGCTACCCGTCCAACTGAGTTGTCACTTAAGCTAAAACCTGGGTGCCCTCCCTGACCTATGCACCTTTATTCTTGAAACCAGAGAGTCCAAAGGTTGAATCAAGCACAAATGAATTTCACATTACTGGAATGTAATTCATTTTTGCATATCTGTCTTAAGGTCAAATGATGTTTTAATGTGAAGGATGGGTTATATAAGGCTCTTAAAGGATGACCTGTTTTTAGTTATGGGGCTGGAGAGGTGGCTCAGTGGTTACGGCACTTGCCTGGCATGCGCGAGTATGCAAACCCCAGCACCACGTACACAACTAAGTATCCGAGGAATGAAAGTCACATGAAAAACTAAATAAAAATTCCTTCCCTCTTTATCTCTTTATCTCTCTCTCACTGACCCCTCTTTCTTTTTTAAAAAAAAAAAAAAAGTTGACCTGACTTTTCCAGCAACTTATTTCTTTTTTTTTTTTTGAGAGAAGAACAGTGAGAGAGAGAGAATCAATTTTTATTGAGTTTTTCACATGGCTTTCATTGCTCCAACACTTAGTTGTGTACATGGGTTGCTGGGGTTTGAACCCGTGTACTTGTGTATGCCAGGCAAGCGCCTTAACCACCGAGCCATGGCTCCAGATCCAGAAACTTATTATTTCATGTTGGCATTACCGCTGGTGCCATTAACTAAGTGGACATGAGATAGGAATGTTCTGCCAGTAGCTCTGATGTGGGACATGGACTTGTATAGGGCCCCTGCAGACTTAGTGTCCCTATCTCAGAATTTGATGAGCGACATGGACCCATAGTCTGAATCTTAAAAGTACAGAGATAAAATTGGATGAATTGAATAACCTAGAGCTCTGCCAGCTCCCAAGACTCTTCTTCCTTAGAGAAGTAAGGAAACCATTCTACTCTTTCCAATTAAGTTAGATGAATGGAATTAATTAATTAATTATATTGCATTAAGTTTTAAAAAAAAATTGAGCAGCTCTCCTTCCTTTTTCCTACTGTGCATATGCATATGAGCATGAGGCAGATGAACACATGTATGTTTTTCAAGTAAAGAGAAGGGAGAACTGGAAATTTCTAGTTGAGCATGGCTATCAGTCTTCCACCACATTTTCCTCTATCCAGCAAGTGATAGTTTTGTTAACGGACAAGTCTACAGGAGGACAAAAACTAACCAGAGGAAATCAGAATTTTCCAACAAATGTGTTAAGGTGCACCGCTTGTGATTCCCTTTGCCACCATGTTACAGAAGCACACCCCAAAGTAATCCTTGGTGTGGGACCTTGTCCAGAAACACCTTGCTCTTCCTACCAGTTCTTTGCCAAGAAGAGGAAGAGAATAGAGCAAGACAATGATCTCTTCCCCCATCTGCAGATTTAGGGGGCCTGGAGATAGGAGACTGCATGACCATAAGAGAAAGGACGGACCTTGATGGCTCCACAACAGACTCCTGAACCCCTTCCCTTCTCACCTCTCCTGTGGTGGCCTCCAGTTTGGTGCCTGTGTCTTCCCCACGTAGCTGTTGACCCTATACTTGAGTAAACAGACTCCACACTTGAATTAATAGAATACAAAGAAACTGAGATAAATATTACATGTAATTTGAAATAGACTGGTTGAAAATCAAATAGAAGAAGAAGTTGTAACATACACCAGGGTATCAAGTTTCATAACATATGCTGCATGCTGCTCCCCAGCCCTTTCCATCCTCCTCCTCTGGGGCAATCAAGTTTCCACCCATTTTACCAGACTGGGCAGGCTTCGGAGTGACCTTGTCCAGAAGCCCCTTCCAGAAAACTCTCCTCACCTGAGCTCCCCCAGGGCCTGCCTTTGTAGAAACATCACTAGAACTCATGGTCAACTGGCCTGATCCGTGGAATCTGGAGTTTTTTAAAGAGGGAATCTCTTTCATCTGCAGTTCAGTACCATGCTACAGATGCTAGATCCATCTAATATCCAACATCCATCCATCAACAGCTATTTCTGGAGCATCTATTCTCAGGCCCCAAACCAGAGAGACAATATAAAAATCGAAGACTAAACAGTAGTGTTTTTTCCCCTACACAGCTTATACTTTTGTTGGAAAGACAATGCATAGCATATCAGGTGAAAAAGGACACACTGGGATGACAAATTGTACAGTATAGATAGCTACCTAACGTAACCCTGAAGAGACAGATGGGAGATCTATTAGCTTAGGAAGCTACATGGGAGATGAATGAAGGCCTTGGGCATTTGGGAATGTGAAAGTGGGACACGCTTGGATAAGAGGGAAGATAATATCAAAAGGAGCAGCATGAACTAAAAGGCAGTGAAAAGCAGGGCTTCTGTATTCATCCATTTTGTGTTGCTGTAACAGAATACCTGACAATGGTTAACATGTAGAGATAAGAAGTTTTCATTTATTTCATGATTCTAATTGTTGGAGGATCCAAACAATATGACAGCTGCATCCTTGTGAGGATACAGCTTCCTGGCAGAGAAGCAGAAAGGGGTTATGAAGCTAACCCCTTTATAATCACTGATTTTCACAAGACCAGCAATAATCCATTACAGAGATGGTACCCCCAAGACAGAACTATGCCCCATGCTTAGAGATTCCACCACCTCAGCATTGCCACACTGGGCAGAACAAACCACATCCACACCATAGCACATTGCTAGGCTAAATTTTGAGTGATCATTTCCACTTTAAAGCACTTGCTGCATCTCTTTATTAGCTGTAGGCTTTGGTAAGTTCTTTTCATGCTCTTTGGCTCCTTTAAAGTAGGAAAATGATAGTAACAACATCAAATTGTTTGTGTGAGGATTACAAGGAAACCATGATGCTGTGCAAAACTCTCTTCAGTATCAGCTATCCGTGTGCCCCTCGAGGGAAAGAACCCGGCCTGTCCATGGGAGAGGGAGATGAGCAGTGTGGGTCTCCAGCAGCATTGGAGACACATAGTAAGCCAGAGTATGCAGGGTTTGGAAAACTGGAAATGATCTTAAACATGAAGTAGGAAAAAGCAGAAAACCCCAGGAGGTAGTCACCTTGCCCCTGCTGTGGTCAACACCCTCCTCACTTCATTCCTAGATGGCTACAACAGCCTGCCCAAGTTTGCCATGTGCTGACCCAGAGCACCAGCATGTATCGTGACAGCTCCCACAAATTAAATGTTTTTCATCCTCGCTAAACTTTCTGAAGTGCTTGGATTACTGGGTGGGTTTTTGTTTTGTTCTTATTAACAAAGAGTACCTAAAATAAGTTAACATAACAGCTTCACACCTCTCACTTCATTTGACTCTATAATTTCAGCTCAAATAATATGATTCTCTGCTCCTCAATGTTCTCATCTTCCAAATATAGATGATGCCAGTACCTAATGCCAGGGTATTAGAAGAATTAGCATCCTTTGGACATACTGGAAATCATAGAACCAAGTCCCTAGGAGAGCTGTAGCTAGCTAGTATTTTATCCAAAACCAAAGTACTGGAGTGGCTGAACCTCTCCACATCTTGCTACTCCTGAGGTCTTTGCCATTCTGGATTTTCCTCTTTCCTCTTCTCATGGATTCAATTCTCTCTTACAGAGAGGAATGGTTTTCCCCTCCAAACACCATCATGTATGCAGTGATTTCAATCATTTTCTTCCCTTCTGCTACCCACCATACTTCTCTTTTGTTCCAAATCTCCGTGATTCTTTCAAATTATGGAAACCATGAGAATGTGCTTTGCTAGCTTGCCAAAAGTTTTGTTTAGCTTCTACCAGCACCAGGGGTATTCATTAGAGCCAAATTTTTCCAAGAATATGTGAGCTGGTTGTGAAACAATTGATGATTTGAAATCTCCCCTATATGGAACTATTTGTCACCATGGAATTGGCATAGGCTGTAAATAAGGACTTGGTTTGTTATTTGACAATTATCTAGAATTAATAAAGTATTAGAAAAATGTTAATACACTAGACTGTTCAACCATTAATAAATTGGCAGATTGAACTTAAAAATGTGTCTTACCTGTAAATGTTACTTTGTGAATAACCTACAATAATTGATGAAATACTCTTCCAGGATTTGAAAACTATCTTCCAATTCAGCAAGCAAGTAACCCACATCATGTCTTTATTGTTTCACTTTCATCTTACTTGCTAATGATAAGCAAAAATACCAACCAACACATACCCTGGAGCCATGTTCTAAGAACCAGTTGGTAATCATTTACCCACTTACCAGCAGATCACTGCGTCTGCCACCTCCCATCCCCAACACAAAATTACTTGGTGAGGATGGCATTCAGCCCTTTCAATTCTATGAGGCCTGTAGGTCCACATATCTGACCCTTCCCCCTGGCTTCAGAGCCTGCCTCTAGCCATCCTGAAGATCTAGCCTTCAAAATATCAGCATATCAAGAGATACTTGCATGCCCATGTTTAATGACTGCACTATTAGCAATAGCTAAAATATGGAACCAACTCAAATGGCCATCAGTGGATGAATAAGGAAAATGTGATGTATATACAAAACAGAATATTAGTGATCAAAGAATAATATTCAATCACTGACAACAAATGAATGGAGCTGGAGGACACTGTTAAGTGAAATAAAGTCAGATATAGAAAAACAGATACTGCGTGTTCTCTCTTATATGTGAATGCTAAAAATAAGAATTGATTTAAATAAAGAACAGTGATTGCTAGAGGATGAAAAGGGTTAGGGAGAAGGAGAGACAGAGGGAGTTTGGATAAGAGTTAACAAAATGTAGTTAGATAAAAGTAACAAGTTCTAGTGTTCTACAACACAGCAGTGGATCTCCACTTCATAATAACCTGTTATATATTTTATGAAGAACTAGAAGAGAGGAGCTAGAGGGCTGTAAATACAAAGTAATAATAAGGAGATGGAGACGTTAGTTACTGATTTAAACAGTACACATTGTGTCCATGTATTGAAATGTCATACTGTATTTCATAAATGAACAATTATTGCATGTTAATCAAAACCTGAAAAAATGTTTAAGGAATGGAAATATTAACTACCCTGATTTGATCATTACTTATACATGTGTACATGGTAGACTTTCTATAGTATATCTGTACCCCATAAATACATACAATGAAAATAAGAGTAAAGAAAGATCTCATGTTCACCTTGTCATTTCAGGAAGCAAACAGGACCCTGAAGATTCCTCTTATAGGTACCACTCCCCCCTGACACACATGCTTCGGAGATTGAGAATTTCCAAACAATGAGATGCCTCTGAAATTGTGAAATAAATAGATTATATCTTAAACAAGTTATAAATAGATAACAAGAGGGAAAATAACATTCCCTCAGGCTGGGCATTATCAAATATTTAAGAGAGACTTTAAAGAAACTCAGCTTGGCCTCATTTTCCTACTCTGTTCTGCACATTCAGAAAATTTGTACCTGGGTACAAAATTGTTCTTGTGAACTAATTGCACCTGCAGTCAGCTAATTGAAGGGGCAAAGATCCAGCCATGCTTGCAATTAGGCAATTTGCTGTTGTAATTCCTTTACTAAGAACAATGATCATTTTTAGATAGCACTTACAGTTCTTCAAGTAGGTCACGGGCATGGTGTAGTTACTCTTCTCAATAATCTGCCCGGCACACCCATTTCACAGATGGTGCAAAGAGATCATGCAGCCAAAGTAGAGGTCTGTGCTTAGGGTGTCTAACTGCCACCAGACTATGGGGAGAAATTGTCCGACCTCAGACCTACAAACCATATTGCTTCTGAGCTTAAAGCCAATGATAGTCTCCCAAGAGTACTGGATAAAGCCCAAATGCAAGACATGCACCTTCCCCATCTGGCCCAACCTACTTCACCCATTTCACTTCCCACTCTCCCACCTTCCCAAAAGCACTCTGGGCTCTAATCACACAATTCACTATTCCCTGTATGCAACTACTCAAAGGTACCACCAAGTTTGGCAGGTAGTTATCCACCAGATGCCCTCCTTCATCCTCACTTGGAACACATCCAGTACTAAACTCAGCATGCTATAGTGATTCATCATTCCCACTGTTATAGCAGCATTGTTCACAAGAGCCAACTTGTGGAACCAACCTAAGTGTCCATCACTCAGAGGAATGGATAAAGAAAATGTGTATATACACATGATGGAGTGTTACCCAGCCATAAAGAAGAATGAAATGATGTCATTTGCATGAAAATGTATAGAAGAAAAGAACATCATGCTAAGTGAGATAAGTCAGACTCAGAAAGTTGAAGGCTGAATATTTTCACTAGAGGAAAAAAAGAAAGAAACGGGAAATACAGGAGAGATCAGGAGAGTAGTGAGGGGGAACAAGGAGGGGGGAATAGGAAAAGTAAGGGGGGATGAAATAGCCTAAGCTATACTATGTGCATATAAGAATACATGACAGTGAATCCCACTCTTACTTGTAATCATGATGCACCAATTTAAAAAAAAAAAAAAGACATCTACTTACCTGAGCTCAGCTCTCATCACTCCGGAACACTCTGAGTGCCCCCAAGTGAAGCCAATCACAATTCTAGCCTTCCAAAACAAAGCTGTCTCATGTACTATGTGATCACTGAGTCATTCCTTATGTGTCCGTCTTTGCAATTAGGCTATGAGCTTATCCGGAATAGAAATGGTTTCTCACTCTTCTCTTACCTTCTTCTGCCTGCGGGAACCAGATATGTTCTCAAAACAGCCTGCAGATTGGAAAAATGAAGATGACCTGTCCCAGAAAGGTGATTATTCTGGCCCCTTTGACTGGGCTATGGAACAGATGGGGAGATCACAGGCTGCATGTAGGTAGAGGCTGGGGTCTGAGGAAGGTGTGGAATGGACCTGAATGCTGATCCTGGCCTGTTGCCCAGGTTCAGGGGGTGAGCCTGAAAGAGACAGGAGGAGCCTTCCCCCACCATCTGAGCAGAGCAAGGATGAAAGGCCTCTTCATGCTGCCTCAGTTACCTCAGTCTTTTTTTGGAGGGTGCAGATAAATATCAGCCAACTAAATATATAGTTCTATCCAAAAGCAGTTTGATACTCTTTCTACAAAATTATTTTACATTTGGAAATTTTCTTTCTTGACTCAAGGCATCCCCATTCACCCTGGGGAGAGATGCCATTTGGCCATTTGATAGCCCAAACTAGTATGAATCTTTGCCTTCTACTCTCATCACAACTTCAGACTGGCCACAAAGCCCAAACCCCTTCTGTA